>CM044103.1:14649566-14679580 GCA_024174645.1 Lemna minuta
CATATAAGCATTTTGTATTCGAAATTTAAGCTAACCCTTTAAATCAACCCCCCTTATATACGCGTCCATTTCTATTAATTTTCTTCGTGTGGGACTAAGTTCCACACGGAATCTTAAGTGCAGGACACGTGGCCGAAGGAGGAGCGTTGGATCAATTGAAGGGCGATTGAAGAGCGTCGATCGAGTGTACTCGCGGTCCACCGGATTGCATCAAAACGCACGTGGCATTAATCGTGAGTTATAAGGGCTCAGATCTCATGCGCGGGGAGCATCTTGATCATTGGATCGTGATCCAACGGGCACAATCTAATGCGTTTTATAACACATCTCAACGGCTTCAGTCCGGACGCTCCATCAAAGATCCGAGGCTTGTGATATAATCGAAACGGTCTAAGATGGACCGTTTTATCTTAACTGTCGATCATTTTGATCGGACGGTTACACCCAAAAATGGTATAAATAGAGATGTTCTTCTAATGTTCTAAGCATTCGAGATAGAAATCAATCCAATTGATCTGTTTAGACACCTCCCTTCTCGAGTCTCTCGATTGCATCCTCTTCTACACTTATTTCCGCATCCACGGAGGGTTTGAAATTGAGATTTGGTTGAGAGACGAAGGAGAAATCGCAGCTTGAACTCGACGATCGTGTTCTTCGTGTTTTCGACGATTGAGGTCATTAATCGTGTTAATCCGATCGCAATCTTGGGTTAGTGGAGTCGGTTTTTGCTAATCTATCATCCATTCATGTTTAATTTTGATTTATATTAGGAATTGAAGTTTAATTTTGTTTAATTTTCGTTAAATTTGCGATTTACAATTTTGGAAAATTTTCTCTACTTCGATCTTCAATTTCTCCGTGAAATCAAGATCAATTTCGATGATTTTTTATTCCGTGGAACGATTTGAAGTTCTCTTTCGTAATCTACCATTTTCCCCAATTTTTATCATCAATTCATCGTCCGATTTGATCAATTTTGAAGAGATCATCATAAATTTCCTTATTTCCCTGTGGATTCGACCCTTATTTACCATTATACCCCTTAATTTGAGTTAATTTCACAAAATTGGTAAGTTTGGTTTTATTTTTGACAGGAGACCGTGTGAAATCGACGATCTCGCGGTCTCCACTTGTCAGGCTGCCGAGCGCGGGGCGGCCGAGGGCAGGACGGTCGCACGAGTTGCCATGGCGCGGGGCAGCTGGCACGAGGCGGCTGGCGTGGGGCGGCCGGCGCGGGGCGTCGGTGGCGACGGTGGTTGGACCTCTTCCTCAACCTTTCTTGAGCAGTCACTCGTGAGGGAGTTCTCTCCTTTCTTTCTCAAATGATGGCTAGGGTTTGTGGGGGGGTCCCTTATGCTCTTATAGAGCCCAAGATGGGCCAAGAGGGGAGAGGGCCCACTTGAGGCCCACAAACCTAACTGATGTAGGATAATTTTAGAATCATTATATCTATGAATATGGTAATGTAAATATGATGAAGTGATGGAATATGAATGAAATATGATATGGATATCTACTGATATTAGAATGAAATAATCCTACAATGTTATTGGAGGACCTATGAAGTGATATCAGTGAGAATAATATAGATTAGATAGTTAAAATAGATAAGATTATGTTTACAATTTTAAGGAGTAATATAGAGAGAATAGTAGGAGGAATTAAAATGGATAATGTGTATAATTAGAAGGAAATGTCAATGAATAATGGGGAGAAGAATAATTGGAGAGAGTATTATCGGAATAGTGAGAGGAATTATATATATTAAATAATATAATTAGTGACAATAGAGGAGGTAATATTTTATATTTTAATATAGGTGATAGCGGGAAGATACGAGATGCGACTGAGACGGGAAAAGAGAAGGATGAGTTCAGTCTCATGTTCCCGATCGGATAATCCCTTCATTATCAAAACCTTCACGATGTTATGTTAGTGGAATTTCTCAACATCAAAGGAAGACTCGAAACAAAATAATATTAGGAAATTATAATGCCTCAAACACAACGCTGACCCGCCGCCCAAACAGCATTACGGAAGATCGCTTTCTAGTTGTCATGATAAGCAAAAACAAAGCATTTTCTTTCACCAGCTGCTACTGCTGCGATCGCCACACATACATTAATTCTCGCGCCAGCTATTAATCAATCTCCAACTGAAGATCAGCCTCCAGCCATCGTTGCACCAAGTTCATCGTCTGTGAAAGAGAATCTACACAGGTATCAGTGAGAACATATAATCAAACAACATCAAACGTGGTACCAGATAGAGGTTCCCAGGACAAGACCTAGATGGATTCGTGGATACGCACTCGTTAAGCGGTTCCGACAGAGTTCCGCCATCAGTTCTGGTTTGGAGGAGGAGATACGCAAGTCAACGATTGTGGAAAGTGCGATCATGGACACGCATTCCAGAGAAAACAAAGGAAAGAGAATCTTTACGCCACGTCGACATCATTTTCTTCTCGCAACCCTCACCAATAACGTGATCGTGAGAAATATTATCTCGAAGAGAACCGGCGAGAGAAATATTTTGATTCAGCGAAATCCAAGCACACCGTCGAAGCTATGGAAGACACGTTGATCGGATTGAAAGTCTACAAGAATAAAGCCCTGACAAAACCGAGAGAGCAAAGTCTCCGGAATAAGATCCAAAAGAAGTCGTGGACATGCAAAGTCATATGGCGGTCATGACATTATTTTCGGCATCAGCTCTTTCGCCCAAGACTCGATGATTCCTTCTAAGATCGACTGTTGGAACCGCTATTCCCGTCAGCTGCCATTCTTCTCGTCATATGGCGGAGTGAATATTAAAGGATGCGACAATGGTCTACCCAGTCAACCACTACCCTTCACGACGTCTTGAATTCCTTCTCACGACACAGTCCAGTTGACGCGCACACAATCAAAGCACTCAAAGGAATCCAGCAAATAGTCATCACCGACTCCTTCAAACATTTAATTACAGATATCCGAGTCGTGCATCACTGTTATCGGTGAAAGAAGATGTCTGCGATGCGACGTCTTCCCGTAACTGCTCCTTTATGTCTATAAAACGAAATCTTGCAACAAACCAAAGGTAGATGTTGTTTATTGATAAAATAAGCTTTGCATGATTAGAGAGTTAGTGTTATTCTAAAAAAGATACTTAATCTCACTAATCACGTGCGCTCACAGGTGCGCGCACACACACACGTGTGCACACGCGCACACACACTTGTCCACACATACACGCGTGCACTGATATGGGTGCGTCATGTGGCGTGTTTGATACGCAACCACGTGGCAACGCCATTTTCATGTGCACCACATCAGCTGCCACGTCGCCACACTATATAAATATGATTTTTTTAATTCAAAATAAATCTAAATAAATTCATTAAAAATTAGAAAAATTCCAGAAAAAATTCCAAAAAATTAGAAAATTCATATATTTCAAAAGATTACTCCAAATTAATCCAAAATTTTGTTTGGATCATACATTAAATTATCTATCATTATAAAGAGTCAAATGATTTAAATAACAAGAGAATAAATTTTTAATTTAAAAAAATACACTAATTTCTCTTAGAAATTATAACTCAGAAAAGTAAATGAGTATATAAAAGTATTTTATCTTATCATTAAAATCGAATTATAATCTCAAATATAGATGGGAATAATCTACTCTAAAATATCTTCTTAAAAATGTAGAATGATTGCTAAAATAGTACATTTTGAGATTTAAACTTAAAATTGCATGAAATGATAGAAATGCACTCAAAATATGATAACCTTCATAGGAATAGAATATTTTATGCCTTAATTTGCATTAATAATCGTATAATTGCATGTTAAAATTGTTTGAATAGTTGCTAGTCTCTTAGTAATTTACTATGAATCTCCATAGAAGGTCCTTTCCACTTCTCAATCCTTTTACTAAAGAGGTAAAGTGTATACAAGTATGATTACTCTTCCTCATCGTGTGAACCATAGTGATCTAGATTGATGCAGGACCGACGGGGTGAATCGGTCCGGCGCTAATATCCTCTAAAGGGGAGCTAGGGGTGGGGGTGATCTACGTGTTCTAAATGATGCAAGAATGTCTAAGATCGCCGCAAGCAGCCAACCTTCCGGCGCGTCGTCACAGCGCTCCTGGGGTTCGCCGAGTAGGACGGAGCAGGAGTCCTCCCAGTTCCGTCGATGCAGGAGAGAGAGAAGCCTTGGGTCATCGGGGAAGCTCGATCGTCAACCCGGCGGCCGGATCCACGATCCCAATCCCGTACCCTGACGTCACTCAACCTAATCTAGGTCTGAGGGCGGTAGAGACAAGTGCGGGAAGAACTGACGGAAATATAGACTTCAAAGTAAGAGAAAGGGGAATGAATGCCTAACCTGCGGGGCGCGAGCCCGGTCGGTCGGGACGAGGGAGGTCGTCGAGCGCGGCAGCGATGTCGGACGCCGGGCGAGTCGGCGGGGGGGAGGCGCAGAGGAGCGATCGGCGCGGGGCGGAGCGATAACAAGTTGCGGCGAGCCGGACGGGGCGCAGTGGACGCGGGAAGGGCGGGAGGCGGCGTACTGGGCCGGTTCGGGGCGATCTGGGCCGGTTCAGGGCGGTCTGGGTCGGTCTGGGCCGGTCTGGGCCGGTCTGGACTGCTCTGGGCCGACCTGGACCGTTCTGGGCCGGTTCGGGCGGCCTGGACCGGCTCTGGACCGGCTGGGCGGCCCTGGCGGCCTGGACCGGTCGGGATCGGCCGGTCTGGACCGGTTGGACCGGACTCGGCCTGGGGGGGGCGAACTGGACCGGCCTGGCTGGGGTCGGTCTGGGCGGCTTGACCCGACCAGGGGCGTGCCGGACCAGTGCGGGCTGGCTCAGGCCGGTTCTGGGGCGGCCGCAGCTGATCTGGGCGGTCCGTGCCGGTTCAGCTGGCCCGGACCGGCTTGAGGGGGCGATCCGGGGTGGCCGATTCCCGCTGAGTCGGCTCAGCGGGAATCGTTCATTTCCTTTCTTGTGTTTAGGGCTTCTTTGCAGGGAGGCAGGGCGGCGCACGGCGAGGGGGTTCGTGGCGGCGATTCCGGAGCGGAGGAGGGGGCGCGAGGGGGCTTGCGAAGGGCGGCGGTGATGGCGGACGACGGGCAGGTGGCGGCAGCGTCGACGGCGGCGGCGCTGAGCGCGGCGGCTGCGGATCGCGGCGGCGACCAAGGGGGGGGGGTTGACGGCCTTGCGCGGCGGCGATGGTGGCGGCCTTGGGCGGCGATGGCGGCGGCGAGCTGAGCTCAGCGGCGGCGGCGGCGACGACAGCGCGGCGGCGGCGGCGGAGCTTAGGGGCGGCAGCAATGGCGGCTTGGAGCGGCGGCGATGGCGGCGGCGTTCAGCGAGTCCGGAGTTAGGGCAAGGAGTGGCGGCGGAGGCAGCGGCGGCGGCGGCGGCACGATCGGTGCGGCGCGCGGCGCGGCGTCGCGGTTGGACTCCTTCCCTAGCTTTCCATGAGCAGCCACTCGAGAAGAGGTTCTTCCTTCTTTCTCAAATGACGGCTAGGGTTTGTGGGGGTCCCTTCCCCTCTTACAGAGCCCTTGGCGGGCAAAGAGAGGAAAGGGGCCCACTTGAGGCCCACAACCCACACCCATACTCATAGAAATAGAATAGAAGGTTCACAAAAGGGGAAAGGGCCTTAGGCTAGGGTCCCGAAACAAAGGGAAAACCCACCCAAAGGCCTAAAGAGAGAGAGAGACATGCAAAGGCCCGCTTAAACACGTGCGGGCTAAATAAAGTCATAATAAAATAGAAAACAGAAAGATAGCTCCACGCGCGCGAGCTTGTGGCGAGAAGAGGGTCTCACTTGGTGTAGTGAAACTCGGGATCCTTCGTCTTCGCCTGTCGAGGGGGCTGGACGCGCGTAGGTGTCGGCTCCACCGGCGCCGTAGTGTCATGCCTTGGTGGCGACGGGGGTCGTACGCCACCATAGATTCTATTTCTAGGTTGACTTCTTTAGTGCATGTTAGGATAGTGCTCATCGGCTAATGCTTGAGTCTAATTCTCAATTATGATCGAGGTGAGCATATCTAGGGTGTGATGCTTTGGGGATGAAAAGATCCTCACACTCTTGTGAGCAGATGTAATTCCTTACCCTCTTCATTGGTAAATCACTCCTTCCCTTAAAATGGAGGCTACTTAGTGCATAAGAATTTTCCTCAAATCATCTTCCTTCTATAAGAGTGCTTTTGCAAGGGGATTCCTATCTTTGGGATGCAACGTGTGAGGTGGTTGAAGGAAATAAAAAGACACTATATCGAAAGGAATGACGTGATAAAAAGCAAATAAGCATGTAAAAAAGATGGATTTGAAAAACAAAAGGTGGTACCGCTTATGAAAACTTAGCTCTCAAATAATGTAGATGATAATAGCTGGCAGGTGACAAAGCATTTTATGCGGTCGTTAAAACACACAAACGTCGGTCAAACAAAATTTATAATTCTGAACTCACAATAACCAAGATATAAAATCAAGTATAGTATAAAGATCAGGTCGATCCACACAGAACACGGTTGACTTTGCTTGCAGAGTTGACTTGGTCAAACTTAGGGTTAATTGGATATATTAAGAAATGAATTTATAATATTATTAAAGGAAATGAAAGAATTATATCAAAGAAGATATTTTAAGAATTTAGAAACTGATTTCACAAAGAAAAGTCAAAAGTGAAGTTCAGAGCGTTGACTTTGACCAATAGTTGACTTTCTGAAAATCAGAGAATAAAAAGAGATTAAAATATTACAAAAATTATATATTCAGAAACTACAGAGAAAATAGATATTATTGATATATAATTCGTGATTTTTCAACAAGAAATCAATTTATTCTGATTTATTACAAATCAAAGATCAGAAAAATCCTGAAATGAACATTTTGGATTAAATCATCAAATTGACTAACCAAATGATATCCAAATCTTGCAATTGATATATCAATAGAAAGATAACAACCCAAGGATTCCAAAGAGACCAAAATTATCAAATTTGACCTTGTATTTTGAAGAGTAATTAGCGCCGAAAGTCAACGCGTAATTTTTGTTTGAAAATGAATAGTTGATGGTCAAATGTTCATTTGAGGGGTGAAATGATGATGATATTTTACGATTTTGCTATCCACGGACAGCTGATAAAACAAGAAATCCAATGAAATACCAGAATCAATAATTTAGACTTAAGATTAAGGAGAAATCCTAGTTTCAAAATTTGTAAATTCATGCCCAAATTTGGATGAAATGAAGAACAAAAACAATTTTTAAAACAAAATTAACCTACCAAATCAAATCTAAATTACAATTATTAGAAGGAGAATAATCAAATCACACTACTAACCTGATTGACACGAAGATTTGGCTTCATTTCACGCAGATTGAAGAGCATTAGATCGATTTCATCTTGGACGTGATTTCGACATTCAAGGGGAGATTTTGATCAATCCTCGCAATGTTCGCGATTAATCCTGCGTCAACCTGATCACAATTGAGTCTAGAACGCAGGGGAATCACAATGACTCATGATATGCCTTCAAAATCGCATAATTTCTTCACGATTAATCAAGAGTTCTCTTACAAGGAGGAAGAACATTGATATTAATAAGGAAATGCTGCGAAAATCTCAGACCATTCGATCTGATGAAGAACGGTTGGACAGCCACGATCGTGTGCTGAAAGTGAGCCATGATACCACGACGAGGGCCCACGTTCTCCTTCTTTTTTGCCTATCCAATCTTGATCGCAGCCTCCTTACGAAGACACGTGTCTCCAGGTGAGTTGTCAAAGAACGGTTGAATCGCAACCGTCCGTCGTCACTTAAATCATGATTTAAAGCAGGTGTTGGATTGATGATCCAATGGACTAAGATCAATCGGAGTATCGTGAGATCTTCGGTCAGCTTTTGATCCAATGCATATCGCTTTGTCACGTGTCCTGCAATTTAAAAGTTAAAGGGAATATAGTCCCACACGGAGAAATTAAGTGGAGACAGATGTATGGTGCGTCACCGCACCAAACATCTTACTTGGGCCCACTAACCCGTGGGCCCACTAACCCATGGGCCCATCACCTGCCAGCCCGAAGACCCTCTCGCCACGTAGGCACCACCCACGCGTTCGTGTGGACTCGCGTGGCCCTGCCACGCATCCGCCTGCGCCACCTCAACATCACGTAGGCGTTCGCGTGGGCTCACATGGCATCGCCACGTGTCCCACACCGCGCCACATCAGCCCGTGGTTCCAGCGAGAAAATATCACTCATTTTTTGAATTTTAGTAAATAAATAACTCTGAAAAATTCCAAAAAGAAATATCAGAATAAAATCTAGAAAATTCCTGAAAATTTAGAAATTCATATCTTCATTTATATAACTCCTTTTTAACTCAAATTTTCTCAATTGAATCACAAATTTACTCATTTTTAATATCATGCCATTTAAAAATATAAATTGAAAGAAGAATATACAATAGATTCAAAATAAACTTACGTGAACCCTATCATCCACTCATTTTCTTTGATACCTCTATCGTTTTCTTCTTCTCTTTCTTCTTTTCTTCATCTTTACCAAATACAGAAATAAAAATCAATAACAGGTAGTTAACTTTGATTTTTTGATCTTATAAAAGGTCATAAATCATTAAAGCATATAATTAACCCTAAATTATGCAAGAATATGAACTTTAGTAAAATGACATATCAATAGAGAAATATCATAAAACTAGGATAACATGCATCATACTTTCATAAAATAAACATGAATATTAGTTAAATAAGATAAGAATTTAAGATATATATGCATGTTATCAGCAGGGATAGATGGAAATGGAGGAGATAGTGGTGGAAGAAGAGTTAAGATTCCACTAACTTATTCTCCTTCTATTCACTTTGTCTTATTTCTATTTTTTTTTTTTCTCCTTCACTTTTTCTTCTTGATTTCTTCTTATTTCATTATTTATTCTTTTTTATTTAATTTTTTTCTTTGTCTATGATACTTTAAAATTTCAAAAAATTTACATGAAATAAGTATATGGAGTTGTTTTGTGGAATTTTGAAGAGAGTATGCAAAAAAATGTGAAGTGTAATGTTTGAAGGGATACGTACATGTGAGGAGAATGTGCAAAAAATATGATGGATGTCTGAGTCACTTGGGAGTGTGACTATCATAAGTGAGGCTGAAATGGGTGTAACTAGTTAACTAGAAATAAAAAATTAGAACTAAGTGCCTAACAGGACAAAGATAGGTGCCTCAAAAAATTATGGCTCATTGCACTCTTTTAAGGGAATCGGAAGCAAGGAATTCCCACTAAGTAGGTTTTGTTGATCTAAGGTAGGGGATATGAATTTTTCTTGAACTTCACTCAAAATCTCTCCATTTCAATCCCATAACACTTCAACCTTCTAAGTACTCATTTTTCCTCAGTGCCCGTTAGATACCCAACCCCAAAGAAGTCAACCACTAAAAATAATCCCATGGTTTATCTAGATTAATTGGCTTTATTACTCAAAATGTAATCATATGGGCTATAAGGCCCTCACTTCTAAATCTCTAGTAGATAGGATCTCAAACTTTCAAGACTTATAAGGTGGAGAAGAGTGGTAAAAATTTGGAAAATAAGAGTTTTTAGAATTTAGAATTTTAAAATTTTTGAAAATTTGTTAATTTTTTTAAAGTCGTCACCCCCCAATTTAAACTCTTCAATGTCCTCAATGAAACCATTATGCTCATGAAAAAAAGATGGCAAGAATATCGATCATGGCCTGAAAAAGATAACAAAATATAGTGAGGAGAAAGGGTTTAGAAAAACTCATTTAAGCTTTTTGATGCTTGTTCATGGGATTTCTTTCATGTGCACCCCTCATAATGTAGTTCTTCGATGGAATTTCTATTATATAAAAAAAATAAAATCCAAAACACAAAAAAGGATAACTTTGGGTTGCCTCCTAATAAGCGCTAAGTTTAACGTCTTTAGTCAAACTCATTTAACCTCATCTTCTCCAAAAATTTATGTGGTTAGTATGAATCAAACTCAATCCATGATAAGAAAATTCCTTGACATCCAATCCATAATTATTCTTGTCATGAATAATAGATAAATCATTATACTCTATGGTTTCAAAATGAAATTTAGATATGATGCATGAAATTCAAATAATATCATCAAATTAGATTCATGTAATCACAATTTTATTGGAGGTAATATATATATATTATACATATAAATTTATCATATTTCTAGAAAAAATTCTATCAATTAATGATTTAGGATATTTTGAGGAAAGGATAAGTATAAAGATAGAATGTGAATATGTGAATATGAATGAGAATGAGTCAATTAATTAATAAGTGTTTACTGATATTAGTTTTAAACTGATCCTACAATTGGAGATTGGATCTATGAATGATATCACTTTGAGATGAATGTATAATTCAGTGGAGATGTGGTGTAGAATAATTCAGAAAGATGAAGATAATAGTAATGATAATGAATATGAATGTGAAAAGGAGAGAAATGGGTGAGAAGATGATATGTAATATGTAATGAAGAGGAATGGTTTCTAATATGATTCCATAAGGCGGGAAGGATGTAGGGATGACAATACTAATGATTGAGAATTATGTTTGATAATATTTCGGATAAGAGATTTGAAATAGAGAATAGATAGGAAGAGATAGTTAATGTTGGACTTACGAACTTAAGAGGTGAACTATCAATCACGATAATGGGAGAGAGGATAATTACCTTAAAGTGGATGTGAAGACGATGCCCTTGGACTCACCAATTGACCTAGATTATCCTCGGTCTGCTTCTTCACTTTGAGATGAATGAAAGGGATGGAAAGGGAGGGAGAAAAGATAGGGAGATAGAACTCGAAATGAGGTTTATGAAAAGGAGAATGGGTGACGATGAGCACGATGAAAACAATAACATTTTCAACCAAGAAACAATTCATTTATCAAAAACAACATCCATTTTTCTTTTACAATTGTCCCTATTATAGGGAAGAGAGAGGGAAGTTAGATTGAAGAGATGCGTGAGGTAGTTACATGGACAGTTATGCATCTTCTCGTGGACTGTCTCATGCCTTCTCACTGTTCCGATTCTTGTAGGAGGGTTGACCGTGGAATCTTAGACTTAAGGAGGCCCTTGACGGTTGTGGCGGTTATGTAGATAGTTATTATGGTTGATAGAGAGAATTTAGAACAAGTTTTTCATTATCCAAAGCCATGGGTTCCTCTCTCAATGTAGTTGTCTTCATGTTCTCCTTGACTAAATCGTGGCCTTGATATTTTCCATTTATGAAGCTTGACTTTACGTGGAACCCAATGACGTTATTAACGTGGAAGGCTTCATGTGTCTTCAACACTCCCCTGAACAAAGATGAGATGTGTAATCTTGTTGACCCTCAGATGATCTTGGAGGCCTTGAGCAGCTAGGAGGACGGTCCTTGGACAGATATCAACTTAAGCTTCATCTTTTCCTTTAACCGAGAAGATATTGTTCAAATGGGTGATGGTGACTATCTTCCTTAGTGGCAGCTTTCTCCAGACTGATTTTCAACTTATAAATGCTCTTCATGCTGATCGATCTTCATAAATGCATGGGTTCATTCATGAAAAGGTTTTGGTCTTGAAGTAGAATCCGAAGATAGTTTCTTCCATAAGTAATAATGTTTAGATCTGTCCTATAATTCTAACTATGGGTGGGATTTAAAGAGAGAAGGGAATATAATAACAAAGATGTTACCTAATGTTTTGAGATCTTTCATGTATACAAGGTACCTATGATATAGTGAATATAGTTGGATGATGAGGAACCTATATCAAGATAAGAGGTGATTGACTTAGTCCAATAAAGGAATTCTAAGTATCTAGGGATGAGGATTTAATTTCATATGACCAAGTCAATCTTTAGATCAATACATAATTGGAGAAGGAGGGAAGATAATTCCCTTTGGATCTTCACTCACTTTTAATGCTTTAGAGAGATCTTCTTCATTCATTTCATGAATGGTTAGTTCCTCAAACTTGTGAATAAGGAGGAGTATGTTATTTTGTTGCTGTTGAGGATGAATTATCTTTCTTAATTCATACCTAGGTCCACTTGGAACCTGGTGGATAATTATTTCAAAACATGAACACAAGGGTTCCAAGTGAACCTATACTCCTCCTTAATCATGAGTTTGAGAAATTATCCATTCATTAAATGGATGAAGAAGACCTCTCTAAATAATTAAAGAGAGTGTAGATCTTAAGGGAATTATCTTCCCTCCTTTTCCTATTTTACACTGATCCAAAGATTGACTTGGTCCAAAGAAATTAGCCTTTTCCTTGGATAATTAGAATCCCTTGAATGGACCAAGTCAACCACCATTTTACATTGATATAGGTTCCTTAATTTCCAAACTTTATTCACTATATCATAGGTACCTTGTATAGTTATAATTTTTAATCTCAAGAAACATCAATAGGAACATCCTTGATTTCCAACTTCTATCTTTGAAATCTCCCTTAGAAAGAATTCTAGAAGATATCTAAAGGAGGAATTTACCTTCTTAATTCACCTCAAGACAAGCCTTTACATGAGTATTATCATTCATTTACCCATATGAAAGTAACTCAGCATGAGAACAGCTTATGAAGAAAATAAGCTAAGAAGATTACTCTCTTAATTAATCAAGAGCTCCAAGATCAACTATGAAGGACATGACAGCAACTCCAACAAAAGGACTACCTCTCATTTAAACAAGGCCCTCACGGTTAATAACATGAAGAAGTGGTTGATATCTACCAAGGCTCATCAACAAGCACAATCACTCCACGGTCAACCATCACAAACTAATGGAGATGATTATGGGAGCAACTGCAAAGAGTGATCCACACGGCACCTAGAAGTTATGAGGGTCTGATCTAGAGATTACACTCCTCCACGGCTTGAGGGTTAAACCGATGAATAAGAGCCAGATAAAGATTTCAATAGGGAGACTTACCTCCCATTGTGGTGCAGCCATCTCGGTTGGAGATCTATCTGAGGGAACTCTCCAGTCATACACTCCATCAGCGAGGATTGCATCAAAGAAAGAACGTTCACAAGGAGCTTAAGGACAGCCTCCAACATTGAAGAATATCTTCCCGACCACTATGAATTCACAAGGGATTAAGGAAGAATTCATACCTCCTCTGAGATCAATCCGCGTAACTTCCCACACGTAATGAATCACAACGAGGAAGAAGCGCGGAAGTCAGTCACCGTCATACGTACGCATATTATCTCCACATCGCCACGTTCAGCCAATAAACCCGACGATGGACTATCCTCGGGAGCTACTGTCTTTTCATCAGCCCACCGAGTGACCATTTCTGACGCAAACAAACTGTGAAATATGGACGTCTCACATGAAGAATTCCACAACTCCCACCGTCAGACAAAGAAGTGCACAGACAAGGCTCATTAGGATGATTCCACGCATGAATTGAGACGGAACTTCAATGACGGAGCTTTCTTCAACTCCAAGCACCATTGTGATGATCCTGCGATCGTCAACATCACCAAGAACGGCTAATCTTAACGGCGTCAGCTGGAACACAACCTTTTTGCAAGAACTTCACGATGAAATATTAAACCGATCGTTATTCCCATACGTGAAATGACAACACGAGTCCTACTTGACGAAGAATTTCAAAGTCGGAACCCCACCCACTCCGTCGACTCTTACAAAGGATGTCGTCACATAAACTTCCATGGATTTCCCAACGTGCGCAGAAAAAAATCACATTGGAAGATCTCAAACAGCCACTATCGCCAAAGACCCTCAAGAAACCAAGGAAACATGTCAAACCAACCGATCTGCAACCGTTGACCTTATTATCAGCGAAATAGAGCAATTATCGATCCACGACCGTCACAGAATTAATAAAAGGCGTAAGGACAACTCCGCAAAATGCATAACTACCCATGCGCGAGCAACTGCCACGATGCGTCTCTTCCTCCCGATGCCTCTTTTCATTGTCCTTTAAAAGGATTGATGTAGAACGATGAAATCATGTTGTTTTTGATAAAATCGGTTACCACTTGGTTACGTTTACCCCTTTATGTTCATCGTGTTCTTTCTGTGTCTCCACCATTCTCCCTTCCGCAAACCTCTCTCCGATTCTATCTCCCTCTCTATTCTCCCCCTCTTCTGTCTTCTTTCATCCACATCGAGTTAAGAAATAAAACGACGGAAATCATTTGGGATCGTTCGGTAATTCTCGAGCGTCACAATCGTGTCAATCTCAGGTAATATCCTCTCTTATCTTATCATGTTTAATAGTTCTCCCAAAGATCATCTATAAGTCCAATGCTAGATTCGTCTTTTACCGCTATTCTCTATCTATCCGCTCCTTGTGTCTCTTCCGCGTTCTTCTCTTCATCTATTTCGCTTTCTATTCTCCTCACCAACGACCTCCCTCATTCCATCTATGTTCTCTCACTATAACTAATATCATCTACTCTCCCATAAACCGAAACCTATTTCATTCCCTCCTCACACGTTAGAACCACCGTCTTCCCCTATCCATTCTATTTCTCAATCTATCTATTCCATCTATATTCTTCTTCATCCTCCTCAACAATCTCTTTTCGTCATAGTTATTCCACCCCACTCCGTTTCTCTCTTCGCGATCAAGCCCCTCACCACTATCAACCCTCTCCCTACTATTTTATCCTCTGGAATAAATAATTATTATCCAGTCATTCACACTCTCCTCACAGTAATCGCAGTCTTTCATCTCTATAATCGCTATTTACCATTCTTCTCTCTTTACATCTTCCTCAAATCATATAAATAATAACCCTCCTTATTCTCCATTTTCTATATTAAATATATAATATTATCTCCTTCTCTTCTCTTAGTATTCATCTTATCATTCCTACTAAATCATTATATATCTTTATATTCCTGAATTATATCACAATATATTCTCACTACTTTCCTAATATCTTTTCATAGTGATATCACTTCATAGGTCCTCCCTAATTTGTAGGAATATTTTCAATTTTAGAAATTTCCTACATCAGAACCCTTGTGTTCTTTTGTTGAGATAATTCTCCATCAATTAAGCAGTTGAAATTTAGATTACTTTCAGTTTATCATATCATAACTCTACGTAGAGCACAACTTTGATGCGGCCTAGGATGATGACAAACTCTAATTAATCCAAGTACAATAGGCTTTTCGTATATAATGGTGAATTTCAATAAAGATAAAAATCAACAATGATTAGAAAACAAGTCATATATGATTTCGTGAGAGCTCGACCCCCTCAAATCATACCCCTGACAAATAAACCGTAATCCTTGTAAAAGGGAAAATTAGTCAAGATGACATTGAATTGGGGCTCCTTTACGATAAACTTCATGTTCGGAAGGCATTAGAACATGTTATCTAAGTGAATGTCATCTGGAGGAAGAAAGGAATGCTCAGATGCCTTTAGGGATGCTTTAGGGAACCCTATTTATTGGCTATAAATGAGAAAAACTAAACAAAATAACCTCAGATTTTTCAAAGCCATTGTCCTGCCGAGTGTGTGCCGTGGTTGGCACACTGCGCATATCTTGGCGGGTGCTACAGTACCCATCGCGATATGTGCACATGTGCGGGCACTAGTAATGAAGAAAATCCGCGAGGTTGTTGAAAACACTCGAATTCATCCAATTACTCGCTAGATCAGAGGCTTTTCATTATGCAAATTCAAAGACTATAGTTTGTGTTCAAGAATCAATTTCTCCCTATTCTCTCAATGAAATCTCACTTTCAAACACTCCTCTGACGCATAAATGAACCAAGAAGCAAAGGTAAGCAAGAAATTCAAGATTTTTGGTGTCTAGAATATTTGATTACTCCAAAAACCCAAGAAAGACTTGCATCGTCGAAGAACATCTCAATTTATAAGGAGATTTGGGCATAACTACCATATCGGCATTTAATCTTTGATCAATGGCTGTGCTAAAACACATATATGCAAATTGTTATGTTTAGATCACGTTCGTTGGATCAGAGATGGACCATTGAGATCTCGCCACATCACGCATGAAGAAGTAACGCCAGAAAAGGCCTGCTCTGTGATCTTGATCTAATGCTTTAGATGCGTTGTGGCCGGTTTTTATCTCAACCGCTATAACTCCTTAGATGAACGGCTGAGATTAAATCATTTTCAATGCACCCACACATGCACACACATGCACACGTGCACACATGCGTACACACAGACAAGGAGATACACACGCGCGTGCCACGTGGCATGTTCATACGTTGCCACGTGACAATCCACTTTTTGCCCATGCCACATCAGCTGCAACATTAGCATGCAATATAAATATGATTTTTTTATTCTTTTTAATTCGAAATAAATCCAAATAAATTCATAAAAAATCATTAAAACTCCACAAAAATCTCTAAAACTTAGAAAATTTATAACGTATAAAATACGACTCAAAATTAATTTTTTTCATTAGATCAGAAATTAAATTATTCATCATTCTAGAAGGAGAATGATTTTTTATTTAAAAAATATCCTCATTTCTTGTAGAAATTAAAACTAAGAAAATTAGATGTGTATTAAAAGTATTTTATCTTATTATTTAACATTAAAACCTAATTATAATCTCAACTAAAATGGGGATACTTAAAAATATTTCTCTTAATTTATCATAATTATCCCTAAATTAGTGCATTTTGAGATCATAATTTAACTTGTATAGAATGATAGATAAACATTTAAAAATATGATACCATGCATTAGGATGGAATAATTTATGCCTTAATTTGCATTAATAATCATATATTTTTATGTATGATTTGCATGTTATCAATTAGTGCGTGCAATCCTCCCAAAAAGCATGCTTTGCACGCCATGCTTGCACCCGCTTGGCTGGTGCTACAGTACCCGCCAAGCTGCACTGGCCCTCGTCCCTTGAGGAGCCCAAGTAAATTACTCAACCACATAAGAAGAATTACTTGCAATTGTGTTTGCATTGGAGAACTCAGACCTTACAATTTAGGTAGTCAAATTACTGTTTTCTTAGACCATGCTGCTTTAAAGTATTTTATAGAAAAAAAGAATCTAAAGCAAGACTAATTTGGTGGATTCTCTTGTTACAAGAATTTGATTTGGAAATCAAGGATATACAGGAAAGGAAAATGTGGTAGTCGATCACCTATCAAGGATTCCATTAATGGACTCTCAATTAATCAATGAAAATTTTCTTGATGAAAGCATCCTAACTATGTAATGTATGGAATAACCATGGTAAGCTAATATTGTTAATTACCTTTCTGCAGGTGTGATTCTAGAGGATTGGGACTATACCCTTCGGAAAAACTTAGTGCTTATTGGGAGGCCACCCAAAGTTATGCTTTTTGTGTTTTTGCTTTTAGTTTTTGCAGAATAAAAATTTCTTCAAAGAATTACATTATGAGGGGTTCAAGCGCAAGAAATCCCGTGAACAAGTATAAAAAAAATTAAATGAGATTTTCTAAGCCCTTTCTCCTCACCACACTTTGTTATCTTTTTCATGCCATGATTGATATTCTTGCCATCTTTTTCATGAGCATAATGATTTCATTCAGGACAATGAAGAGTTTAAGTTAATGGGTGAGGACTATGAAAAAGTCAACAATTTTTCAAGATTTTTAGAATTCTAAATTCTAAAAACTCTTATTTTCCAAATTTTTACCACTCTTCTCCACCTTATAAGTCTTGAAAGTTTGAGATCCTATCTACCAGAGATGTAGAAGTGAGAGCCTTATAACTCATATGATTACATTTTGACTAATAAAGCCAAGTGATCTAGATAAACCATGGGATTATTTTTAGTGGTTGACTTCTTTGGGGTTGGATATCTAATGGGCACCGAGGAAAAATGAGTAATCAGAAGGTTGAAGTGCAATGGGATTGAAATGGAGAGATTTTGAGTAAAGTTCAAACAAAATTCCTATCCTCTACCTTACATCAACAAAATCTACTTAGTGTGGGAATTCCTCGCTTCCGATTTCCTTAAAAGAGTGCAGTGAGCCATAATTTTTTGAGGCACCTATCTTTGTCCTGTTAGGCACTTAGTTCTAATTTTTCCTTTCTAGTTAATTAGTTACACCCATTTCAGCCTCCCTTATGATAATCACGCTCCCAAGTGACTCAGACATCCATCACATTTTTTGCACATTCTCCTCACATGTACGTATCCCTTCAAACATTACACTTCACATTTTTTGCACACTCTCTTCAAAACTCCACGAAACAACTCCTCCATATCCATATTTCATGTAAATTCTTTTGAAATTTTGAAATATCTTAGAAAAAGAAAAAACTTAGATAAAAAAGAAGAAAAAAGAAGGAAGAAGGAAAAAGGAAGGAGAAAAAGAAAGAAAAAAATAGAAATAAGATAGTGAAAAGAAGGAGAATAAATTAGGAGAATATCTTCTCTTCTTCTGCCACCATCTCCTCCATTGCCATCTATCCATGCCATCCATCATCATCCACATCATTTGGGAGCTAAGTTATCATAACTGGTACCACCTTTGCTTTTCAAATCCATTTTCGTTACATGCATATTTGTTTTTTGAAATTCCTTAATGAGATGGTGAAATTACTAAGAGGGAGGTTGATGCAGGAATAATTTCGAATCACTATATGTATGAATATGACAATGTAAATATTATGAAGGGATGGAAGATGAATGAGATATCATATGGATGTCTACTGAATTTAATGATATAATCCTACAATTTTATTGGAGGACCTATGAAGTGATATCAATGAGAAATAATTTTATAACTCAGTAAATATGGTAGAGAATATTTCATAAAATGATAGGAGAGAAGAAGATAATAATCAAGATGATAGTATGAATGTATTATATATTATAAGACAGAAAATAGGGAGAGAGATGAGAATAAGTTTGAGAAGGAAGATAAATCGGGAGTGGATAGATTGGAGAGTAGTGAAGAGAGGATAGTGGTATGCGGTAGAAAACAAACAAAGAAGATGGCTGGATGTTGGACTTATGATCTCGGATACAAACTATTCTTCACGTTGAATAGAATGAGGATATTACCTGGATTTGACATGAAGTAACTGCTTCCGAATTCAAGATGTGATCCAATAGATTACTCCATTCGCTTCTTACTGAGATGAAGATGAAAGGCGACAGAATGGAGGGAGAGAAGGAAGGAAGATAGAATGCGGAGATGAAGAGGTTGCGGGAGAATGGTGGAGACACAAGAGAACACGAAACACAAAGGTGATAATCACCGAAGAACCAAAGTAACCAATTTTATCAATAAAACAAATTTTTTCTTTCGTCGCTTAGACCTTTCATTTAATAGAAATGAAGGAGAAGGAAGTTATGCCGATACGTCACGTCGTGGCGGTTATGCTTCTTTTCGTGAACCGTTTCACCTCTTCGGTCGAGTCACTGATAAGTTGTTGAACTTTGAAGCTCGTATGGAAGGTATCGTCCATGCTGGCTAGGTGGAAGCTCCATTCATTAGTGTCGAATTTTCTCTCGTGACAGGTGAATAGGACAGTTGCACTTTTGTCTGCTGTAGATTCACTCGGGCGAGGTGGAGGTAGAGTTTTGGTGATAGAGGCCATGGCTCGACGCGGGACGACTATCTTGCCTTGTGCCGGTGATACTTCAACATTCTCTTTCTACCGATGAAGCAACTGATGAGAAAGTTCTCCAGAGTCGGCGATTCCTCGCAGGAGCAACTTCTCCGGAAGAAAACAATGAAGTGGACAGGAGTTCCAGAAGGGCATCTGCTTGTTTTTGTGGGAGAAGAAACGGAGATGGAGAGATTTGTCGTGAAAGCGAATCTGCTCTGAAAACCTGTTTTCGGTTTTTCATTGCATCAGCTGTTGATTTCACTTTGTTCTCCTGATGACTTGTGGTCATCATTCATTTGGATGGTTTGAATAAGATCTAACCACCGTTAGCCCAATTATTCACATCATTCAACATCCTCTGGAAGGAGATACGACAAGAATCGCGTGGACATTCCTTATTCCCATGTTGATCGTCAGCAATGGGGCAGTCATAACCCATGTTGTATTGGTAATCATACAACTCGGCTTCAACCTTGGAGATTCTTTGACAAGCGCTTCCCGATCCTTTTCTGCAAGGATGCTTGATCCAGCAATCCAGCTTCCTAGAATCTCTTCCACACGGCCGCATCCTGAACTTCCTCGGGTTGCATGCCATTTTCCTCAGACAGGGCGATTACCTTACCCTTTCTATTCTTCTCTGCGGTCCTCAGAGAACAGAACCACCCACTCTTCTGCGGTTTCGGGGTGAACATCACGCCTTCTTCATCAATTTGAGCAATGTTAACTTCCCATCATGGTGGACTTAAATATCTGGCAGGCGTTGAAGGTTTTGATCATTTTGAAGAGTCTAAAGAAGCTTTCTTATTTTCCGACAGTTGGTATCCTTTATCTCATTGACTTTGAGTTGACTGTAGATGACCGTGAGGGTATTGTTTAACTGGGTGATAATACTCCTTGTGAGCTTCTTTCTTTGAATTCGTCATGGTAAGCTTTGTCTATCCTCTTTATTCTCATGTTGGTAAGAAGAGTAATTGTCATTTTTTTCTTCATTTGTAAGGCTTATTTGATGTTAATCATGACTGTCTTCATGGACTTTGTCTTGAGCTGCCACTGAGGTTAGTCTCTTATAAGAGTAATAACATGTAGATCTCTTCTAAATTCATATTTAAGGATGGTTTTGAAAGAAAGAAGGAATATATCACAGTAGTCTTCCTATTGATGTTTCTTGAGATCATTATTCATAGCTTTACAAGGTACCTATGATATGGTGGATATGGTTTGGAAAATAAGGACCCAATATCAAGGTAAAATGGTGGTTGACTTGGTCCACTCAAGGAATTCTAGGTTTCTAAGGATAAAGGTTATATTTCTTTTGACCAAGTCAATCTTTGGATCAGTATAAAATTGAGAGAGGAGGGAAGATAATTCCCTTAAGATCTACACTCTCTTTTACTTATTTAGAGAGGTCTTCTTCATCCATTTAATAAATGGATAATTTTTCAAACTCATGAGTGAGGAGAAGAATAGTTTCACTTGGAACCCTTGTGTTCATGTTTTGAAATAATTCTCCATCAGAGGTGAATTAGTTTCTTTTCATTATTTATGTTATTCTAATCCCTTTTTGAATTCATTGATTATCACTCAACTTTCTCATGTCACTCGTAGACGACATTTTTTTTATACTAGATAGGGTATCCAGACCCCCCGCGCTAGTCCCAGGAGGAGATAGCCCTCCCAAAGTCACTCCTCACCTATTTAATCCCTTAGTAACAACTACTAGCTTGCCAGGATAATCAAATCAAAAGTTCTACATGATATTTCGATCCAACTCACTCACGCTCTCGAATAGTGACCTTACTTTGCCGCCATCCTTTGGTACCCCTCCACTTGTCCCGACCCCCGGGCCGACTCTTTTTCGGGTTGGCCTACTGACGAGACTAAATCGTATGGTCATTGATTACACACAATTTAGTGTCAAAATAAAGTCCTAAACTTACCAATTTATGATTAATCAAAGTAATTAATTAGTATAATGGTAATTAAGGGTCCAATCCACGGAGAATTAGGGAAATTTAAGAGATATCTTTGAAATTCGGTCAAATCGGACGATGAATTGAGATTAGAAATTGGGCGTTTTAGTATATTAAGAAAGATAACTCAAAATCGAATCCACGGAATCAAAAATCAGGTGATTTGGATAAGAATTCGAAGAGAAATCAAAGTTTGAAGTTAGATGAAATTTTCGTTTCGAAAAACGATTAAAAACTGAAATTTAATCTAAATTAAACTAAATCTACGATGCTAAAACTAAAATTAACACTAAATGATGAAAGATTAAGATGAAATCACGCAACCTAACCCAAAGTAGCCTTCGAAATGATCCAATTAATCGCCGGATGCAAGGCTATTCATTCCGAATTTTCGAAGACGAAGATGGAGTTCAAGATGTGAATTCTTCCTTTTCTTTCAATCAAAGTTTGATCTTAAGCATTCAAATGACGCGGAAATGAGTCAAGAACACTCTCGAACAAACGGCATGCGAAATGGATTCCTACACAAGGAGAATTTGATGGATAATCGCGAACCGTTCTTCCTGTCGCGAAGAACGAATTTATAAAAGACGAAATCGCTTTGTGGCCGTCGGATGGAGATGATGATCACGATGGACGATCGTGATCGCGCGTTCTTTAATATGAATCGCCGTCTTGATTGGATCGTCGGATTTAGATCCAACGATTGTGAGATGTCGAAAGTTCCACCGAAAGATGCAATCTCAACCGTTATAATAATCTTGATGGACGGCGCTAATGCATTCACTTAAAGTCCCAACTGCGCACGTGCTTGATTGTTGATGCGGTGGATCTCGCGTCCAGCGCATCGACGTCATCGCGTTGATCGCAATTGAATCCGATGCACGAAACGAAGCCACGTCGCCCTGAAATAAACTAAAAGAGAGATTTAGTCCCACACGGGATAAATGCAGGGTATTTACGTGTTTAAAAGATACAACGCATTAGGTGAGTTAATTATTCATCCCCTTATACACAGGGGACCCATATATATTATATTAAACTATATAAAGAATATATATAGTAGATAAATAACGCTCCACGTTTCACATCAACGCCACGCAGGCAGGCGCGCGTGTCCACGTGGCAGAGCCACGTGGCCTTGCATGCCATGTTGCATCCACGTGGGCCCGCGCGCTAATAAACCCCCTTTTTCGCTAATTTTTAATTAATTTTAACATTAAAAAAAATTGAAAATAAATCAAATTAAATTCAGAAAAATTCCAGAAAATTCCTAAAAATTGTAAAATTCATAACTTTCAAAATATAACTCCAAATTAAGTCAAATTTGTTTTGTTGGATTCAGAATTGAATAATATATCATTATAAAAAGTTAAATTATAAAAATAATAAGAGAATTAATTTATATTAATTTTATACATTTATGTATTATATAAAATAAATTCATATAAATACATAAATGTAAATAAAAGTCTTTTCTCTCATATTTTCACTCTTAAAACATGATTATGATCATAAATATAATTAGGATTAAAGATTATAATGTTTAATTATGCATAATAACCCATAAATTGATGTACTTTAAGATCATAACATGAATTTACACAAAATGATATAAATATGCTTAAAAGATGATAACATGCATATATTTGTAATGATTAATGCATTAATATGCATTAAAAACTATGTAATTACATGCATAAATAGCATGTGATCACCTACCCCTCTGAAGTCACCGAGTCTCAGCACCGATCCTCGCACGTGATCACATGCAATCTTAACATGATAATACATGATTATTAGTGCAAAATAAGGCAAAAAACATTCCGTTTGTATGCATGTTGTCATACTCTAAGCGCATTTCTATCATTTCATACAATTTTAAGTTATAATCTAAAAATGCACTAAATTAGGGATAATTATGCATAATTAAGAATATATTTTAGAATAGATTATTCCCATCTAAATTTGAGATTATAATTAGGTTTGAAATGATAAATAATAAGAGAAAATGTTTATATACACTCATTTATTTTTCTAAAGTTTTATTTTTCAAGAAGAAATGAGTGTATTTTTTAAATAATAATTTATTTTCTCGTTATTTAACTATTTTGAATTTTTATAATAAAAGATAATTGAATTTCAGATCCAATGAAAGAAATTTGGATTAATTTGGAGTTGTACTTTGAAAGTTAAGAATTTTCTAATTTTTAGGGATTTTTTTGGAATTTTTATGAATTTTAAATGAATTTCTAAGGATTTTTCGGAATTAAAATTGATTTTTCTAATTTAATATCAATTTTTCTATTTATTAATAGCGCGCATGTGATGTGGCATAATCTGGATCGTTGGATCCCATCGCAATCAACAGCCAAGATCGGGAGGTGATGTTGCAGCCTGTGGAGTGTCTGATCGCTTGAAGAATCTAAGCCGTTGATCTTCACTTACTCGATGGGAACACGTGGCAAAATTAGGGTTCACCGGATCGTCTTAATCTCGACCGTTGATCACAAGATTTAAAACAGTCGAGATTAAAACGCTCGAAAACGCATCTGAGGCATCCGATCGTGATCCAACGAATGCGATTCAAAGCCTTTTATAACGCGCAATCACGTGGCTTCATCTGAGCGCTCCAATTGCGATCCAACGGATGCGATATAACCGTAACGATTCGCATTAATGCGATCAATCAAAGCTCGACCGCTGATGAAACGCCCGATCAGACTGTTACGCCCAAAATAACTATAAATTGAGATGTTCTTCGACATTTTGATGTATTCTTGAATGATTTCGCTAAATTGATCTATCTACACCCTTCCATTCTTGAATCTCTTGACTCGTCCACGTCCATGGATCTATCTTCTAGACTCGTTTCCACGCCCACGAGTGATGAAAAAGTGAGATTTCATCGATCGATTAAGGAGAATTTGTCTCTTGAACACCGATGATCGTTTTCGAAATCGTGGAATGAAAAGCCTTGAATCCAGAAATTAATTGGATCATTTCGATCGCTATCTCGGGTTAGAATACATTTTTTCCCTCAAATATATCGGGTTAGAATACGTGTATCATAAATTTGTAATTTAGGATCGTAATTCAGTTTAATTTAGTCTTTAATTTCTGTTTTGTGGTCTACCGATTTTTAGGAATTTCTCTCCATTTCGCTCTTTGATTTCTCCACAAATGCTAATCCACATCGAGTGATTTTTGATTATGTGGATTCGTCTTTGAGTTATCTTCCTAAATCTACCATTTTCCTTAATTTTTATCACCAATTCATCGTCTGATTTGATCAAATTCTGAAAGATCTCTCGAAAATCCCTTATTTCTTCGTGGATTCGACCCTTATTTACCATTATACCCCTCAATTCATAATTAAATCATTAAATTTGTAAAATTTAACTTTATTGTTGACACGAATTGGTGTGCAATTAACGAACGCATCGATTCGTTCTGTCAGCACGCACCAAGTAAGTTGCTTGTCCCCGAGTCCGAGTAATCCTACAAGGTGAAGAACAAATATCCCTAATGTTGACTTTCTAGTCAACTTCCTAGAGTCGTCCCTACTCACTAAGATTCCCAAGGAATCTCCCCCTTACCCTCATGGGTAAGTACGACTCACCCAGAGTCCATGTAAAATATGATGGTAAATCTGATTATCCTAGTATTTCAATTAAACTTATAAAATATAAAGCTATAAGGAAAAATACTAAAACAAACTAAATCAATCACAACAAGCAATAGCACATGATGTAACTATGATATGCGTAAAAAAGAGATTTCTAAAAATTATCAAAATTATAACAAACTGAGATAACTCCCCGATTTTTTACTTTGACTTTGACTTCAACTTTCCACAATTGACTTTGACTTTTTGACTTTGAAATCACAAAGATAAAGATATAAAATCAAGTAATGTGTAAGTATCGGGTCGATCCATAGAGAGCAGGGTTAACTTGAATTGCAGAGTTGACTTGGTCAAACTTAGGTTTAAAAGGGGTTTTAAAGAAGCAAAAATAAGATTTGATGAATAGAAAAGGATATAAATAGACTAAATAAGAAGTTTTAAGAATTGAATTCCTGGATTTGAGAGAGAAAAGTCAAAAGTCAATGTCAAAGTGTTGACTTTGACCAACAGTAGGTATTTTGTAAGATCAGATAATCAAACAGTGTCAGAAGATTACGAAAATTATATATTTACAAACTAGAGAGAAAATGGAATTTATTGATATAAAATTCGTGATGTTTGGATAAGAAATGGATTTACTATGAATTATTGAAAATCAAATATCCGAAAATCCTCGAAATGAACACCTTAGAGGAAATGGTCAAATTGTCCGGTCAAATAATATCCAAATGTTGCAATTTATATGTCAATGAAAAACTAAGAACCCGAGGAATCTAAAGAGACTAAAATAATGGAATTCTGATTTGTAAATTGAAAGTAATTGATCCAGAAAGTCAACATTTGACTTCTGATGAAAGATGATTATTCCTCAGTCAAACGTCAAATTGGAGGACCAAATGAACATGGAATTCAATGAATTTGATATCCACGGAAAGCTGATAAAAAGAGGAATCCAATGGAATTAAAATCAAGTGATTTGGAGTTATAATCAGAGAGATATCCTATTTTCAAAATCAGCAATTTTTAGATGAAACTTTGGGGAAAAATGAAGAACACTATGAACTAATTTGGAAAATTAAACTTCTAAATCTAATAAAAACTCAAATTACCTCTTGATAATTGATCGAATCTCACTACTTACCCAATTGCTGCAAGAATGGGGCTTCAATTCCCGTGGATTGAAGCAAATTTGCTCAAATTCTTCCTCGTGGACGTTCGAAATTCAAGGGGAAAATTCGATGAAATCAAGGAGGAATTCGCGATCAATCTGGCTTCAATTGCTTCACAATCGAGTCTAAACGCAGCAGGATCACGAAGAACTTAAGATTTTGCTCCAAATTTGTTTAATTGCTTCACAAATCAATCAAAAGTTGAAGAAGAAAGGAGAAGAACATCGGTTATTAAAGAGGATTTTGGCCCAAAAATTCGGGCCATTTGATCTGGTCGTGAGAGCGATTTGATGGCCACGATCGCGCGGCGATCGTGGCCCCTCAACTCGTGGTGATTTTGGCCTTGATTTTGCCTCAAAGAAGCCACGAGCACCACGATTGGGCCCCGATCGCACCACGATCGTGGTTCTTGGTGATCGTCCGTCTGCCATCCAATGGAGATCAGGTAAGTTGGGCGATCCCGGTCGCGCGATCAGGCTCCTCTTCCGTCTGCCTTCTGATGGAGATCAGGCGATCGCGATGTGTCCACGCAATGCCTCCGATTGCGAAAGATCACGACCGTCCACGCATTGCCTCCGATCGTGAAAGATTGCGATTGTCCACGCAGTGCCTCCTATCGCGAAAGATCGCGTCCGTCCGATGAAAATCTGATGAAGATCCAATCAAGACCACGATCAACCATGATCAAATTGCGATGGAAATTGGATGCTTCCGACGCCTCCACGTGTCATCAGGTAAGCCCCTTGATCGCGTTCACTTACGCGTCATTTCCCGCACGTGTTTATTTGATGATCGCGTGGACTCGGGTCCACGCAATCTCCGCCATCCTAATCGCATCCAACGCCTGCCGTGTCGCCACATCGCCTGCAAGAAGTATGAAACGTGTGGGGCATAGTCCCACACGGAAGAAAGAAATGGAAATTATTAGTATAAAACATGGGGTGCGGTAACGCATTTGCGTTACCGTCCCAATCTCCTAACCAGGGCCCACTAACCCGTGGGCCCTCCAATCGCCAGCCCCCCTTTGCCATGTGGCGCCCCACACGGGTGTCCGCGTGGACCCGCGTGGATCGCGTGGCCTCATGCCACGTGTCCGAGACTCTCACACCACCTGCGCCTCGCGTGGGCCACGCGCGGCCCTGCCATGTGGCCTCACTGCCGCGTCGCATCCGCGCGCTGGTCCCGCGCCCCACGTCAGCCTCCGCGGGGTCTGTGGAATAAAAAATAAATAAACCCCCTCTTTTTCGCGATTTTAATAAGAAAAATTTATCTAAAAATTAATTTAAAATCAGATAAAAAGCGGAAAAAGGGCATAAACTTCATAAATTCATAACATTAAATATACAACTCTTTTTTAATCCAAATTTTCTCCATTAGATCACAAATTTCTTCCTTTTTAACATCATGTCATTAAAAATATATTTAGAAAGAAGAAATTAAGATGAATTAAAAATTACTTAACTCATTTCTTCATAAATCTTCTTAATCACAATTTCATCTTGAAATTATCCTTCAAAACATACACTAAAGTCCAAATCATTCAAGAAAAGAGATTAACTTCTATTAATTTAAACTTTACAAAAGACTAATCATCTATCAAGCATGAAACTATCCCTATATTATGCAGAAATATCGACTTTAGTGAAATGACATACCAATGGAGAAAATTCTTAAAAAGTATGATAAATGCATCATATTCACATAAAATAAGCATGAATATGAGTTAATTAGGATAAGAAATTAAGTTATAAATGCATGTTATCAACTATTGACTTTGACTTTTTTACTTCTGTTGACTTTGACTTATGTTTTGACTTTGACTTTGACTTTTGCCTTGACTTTGACTTTGGCCTTTACTTTGAATGCTGTTGTTGACTTTGACTTTATGTGGTTGACTTTGACTATTGCTATTGACTTTGACTTTCTATAGTTGACTTTGACTCATGTGGTCTTCTCCCTTAAATATATAAAAGAAATGCAACGATGCAAGCACCTTTCCCTTAAAATTAAATAGCGTTAATCTCACCTTGATGAGGAATCACTAACCTGAAAGTTTATGATTAGATTGCAATATCTATAACAACAAATTAGAAACAATATATATATATATACCTTCTTCCCGTCAATATTGCTAAATAGGTTCTCAAATTTGATTTGTAATTATCGATCCTGAAAATAGAAGATCTGTAACCTAAGCTTGAAATAATTATAACTTCAACAAAAATTTACCAATCAAGATAAATGTAATCCGAGCAGATTTTGTCCACTGTGAATATCACTTGATATCGTATCTTAAAGTAGATAAATTCAAATATGAACAAACAACCGCTAACACAAATTAGATATCTTAAAACCCTTTTGATAAATGGAAATAGATGACAGATAAAAATGATAACTGATAAAACAGATTTAATAAACAATTAAAATAGATAAAATATGATAATAGATAATATAGATTTAATAGAACAATTAAAACAGATAAAATATGATAGCATATAATAGAATATCAGAAAGTTGGAAAATAGAGAAAACAAAATTTATAGACTGGAAAAATAGAGCAATCAAAATTTATAAAGCAAAAAAAATTGAAAATGAAATTTATGAAAACAAAATCAAGAAATGAAAATGAGATGAAACCCGAAATCAGAAAAACGAAAAAAAATAAAATCAAAAATCGAAAATCAAAAGTAGAAAATTGAAAACTGAAAATCAGAAAATGAATAATCAAGACCGAAAAATCAAAAAGGAAAGATTGAAAATCGAAATCAGAAAATTGAAGAAATAAAATCGAAAACGAAGAAAATCGAAAATGAAATTTCAGAAACCAAATATTGAAAAATGAAAATCTGAAAATCGTTCCTCAGGAATGCACACCAACAAAAAGAGAGAGAGAGAGCTCGACGAAGAGGGAGAGCTTTCGGTGGATGAGATTTCATCCCCTCCTTTTTTATTTCACTAAAGATCGCAATCACTTTTGGATTCTGTTCGCTGGAGAAAAAATTTGCTATCTATATGAGTTGACCTTTTGATCACAGTTGAGTTTTTTGACTTGGGTTGACTTACTGACAAGAGTTGACTTTCTAACAAGAGTTGACTTTCTAATTAGAGTTGACTTCCTAATTTGGGTTAACTTTTTGATAAAGATTGACTCTCTAACAAGAGTTGACTTTCTAATTTGGGTTGACTTTATGACAAAGGTTGAATTTATGTAAAATTGACTTTAACTTGCAATGGTTGACCTAGATTGTGAAGACTGACTTTTGACTAAACCAGGGTTGACTCTGACTGGTATGCATTGACTTTGGTAATGGGGTTGACTCTCACTAACTATGATGAATGACAAAATTATTCTCTAACTCGGATAGACCTCAGAAGTAGTGAATTTATTATGGATCGAATGATAGATTATATACTGACAGTGATGTCAACACTATAATCCTACAGGAGTGCAGCAGGTGGTACATATATAATGATTAATATGTAATCAACGTAACCTAAAAATGATATTGGCCAGTATGACTAAGAAGCTGAAATGGATTACCTAAATGTAGTCGTGACTAATCACTATACTATTTGATCACAATCAAGATAAGTAGTAACTCAAA
>CM044103.1:14680080-14703386 GCA_024174645.1 Lemna minuta
TTTCCTCTCTTTGAGTGCATTCACCAAGATGATAGACTTGCCAAAAATAATGAAGTGGTTAAAACACACAAGCATGAATCAAAATCCAAATTCATTGAATTAATCATCCACTATAGTATAATTAATAAATAAGGGTCAAAATGTGTATGAAAATTTGGTTAACTTTTGTGAGTTACTTTACACCTGTTGGCCTAAAGTAGATGATCAAAGACATAACATATCCTCTTGGGCTAAATGAAATGTATATCCTCTCTACTGACTCAAATTGAGTTAAAAATCCTCTCCCCTCCTACTGCTTTTTCAGTGGCCTGCCGCCGCATTCAAGCTACTATTGCCGCCCTTGTGGGTCACCTCTCTCTGCCCTCAGTTGTGTCCATCACAACGCGCACTGAGGTTGCAGCCCCCGTAGGGAATCGTCTGCCCTCAACTGTCCATAGGGCTATTGTTGGAGTTTATCTTAGTGGCCTTCAATCATATTCTTCTTATCGAGATCGCATGGTCACCTCACTCTCGAGATCCACATTTTGAGTTTGGCATATTGGTCTCCCTGGCTCTCTGTGTAGCAAAAGATGAGTCATCTTTTTACATCTCCCATCCTGCTTTCTTTACTAGGATCTCATGTGCCATCGTGAACGTATCGCGTGACTCAGCGGTGCTGAATGGCAGTGCTGCGGATATGAGGCTTAAAAGCTCTCCAAAGTCTCAATCAAAACACTCGATTGTACCAGAAGATGTTAATATAAAAACATTTAACAAAGATTGAAGCACCAAGAATAGATGGATATATTATCGTCTGTTTAGAGGATCCTATCATTTACTATAGAAGAAATATACACACTTGCAAGGATCATCTAAAGGAATTCTTCAAAGTCGTTCCCGTATCCGGCATCTAGCGATATCTACTAAAGTCAAGCAGATAGATTACATCTCCTCATGTAGGCACTCATCACGAGAGGAAGAGAGAGAGAGGAGTAGTTTCTCTACCAGGCTTTGCATGGGCACCTAATGGGTTCTAAGGTCCATGAGCTTACTAAATTTTTATCAAACCACATTGAATGCAACGGAATACATTGAATCAGATGTTCAAAACAATGAGGCACCAAGAACAAGTGATCATATCATCTAGTATGTATGAGAAAACATAGTTACAAGGTTCCCTTGAAAGAGTTCCCTAAGCTATTCAAGTGTCTAGCCTTGAGCAGTATCCACACGATCTCCAGATGGTTGGATCTCTTCTTCAAAGCTCTTCACCAAGTGAGAAAGAGAAGAAAGGAGAGAATTCTCACAAGACTTGCATGGGCCCCTTGAGTTATGGTCCTTCTCTCCCTATTTATAAACATTCGATATGTGGATTGTTTTAAAAAAAACTCTTATACCTATGTCTATATCTACCAACATCCATAGACCTTACGTGTGTAACCCTCTAGGTCCATAAATCTCACTAGTTAATAACTTTATGGAAAAAATAACACCTTATTTGTCACTGTTAATTAGTTACCAAATTAACATATAGATTAATTAATCAAGTATCGATTTAACCCTATTGATAGGTTGAGTTGTCAGTGATAACGTGCAATTTATAAATCAATTTACACAATTATTAATACAAATTAACGCATAAAATATTTTATTCTTATACATGTTATAATGCTTTAAGTGCATATCTATCATTTCATGTAATTTTAAGTTATGATCTAGAAATGTATCATTTTAGAGATAATTATACATAATTCACATGATATAGTTTTATTTCCCTCTATATCTAATATCATAATTGGATATTCATGGTGAATTAATAAGCAAAACTATTTTTATTTACACTCATATATTTTTCTAGTTTTATTTTCTAGGAGGAATGAGTGCATTTTTTAAATAAAAATTTATTGTCTTATTATTGAAATAATTTGACATTTTAGAAAGACAAATAATTTAATTTTTTATCCAAAAAAATAAATTTGGCCCAATTTGGAGTTGAATTTTTAAAGTTATGAATTTACTTATTTTTCAATGATTATTTTAGAATTTTTTTCAATTTACTTAGACTTATTTTTTGTTTGAAAAAATTAAAAACTAGTTTTATATCTCGCACCGACATGGCATCTTACATGGCAGCGCGTTTCCACGCGGTGACGTGTGTACATGCCACATGGCGAGGTTTGTGAATTCATGTGTGTGCGCAGGCGTGCACGTGTGTGCCCGTCTGAGTAATTAGTGGGTTAAGCATCCATTCTGGATTTTCCCTAACCCATTCTACACAGATATCTTATCTACTCGTCAAATCACCTAATTTTTTTTCATGTGGGACTATTTATCTTTGTTTATATTTGCAAGTGGCACGACACAATCTTGACGAAATGAGCCCGCGAGGTATTTGACAACACATGATCTCGTGTCAAAATAAAGTCCAAACTTACCAATTTTATGAAATTAATTCGAATTGAGGGGTATAATGGTAAATATGGGTTGAATCCACATGGAATTACTAAAATTTCTGATGATCTCTTCGAATTTGATCAAAATCGGACAATGAATCAAAGATAGAAATGGGAGAAAATGGTATTTTATGAAAGAGGACTTGAAGACGAATCAACGAGATCAAAAATCAATGAATTTGACTTTGATTTCGCGGAGAAATTGAAGATTGAAGATTGATAAATTTTCCAAAAATGTAAATAATGATTTTACTGAAATTTAGATTAAAATTACTTAAATTAATGATTATAAAATGAAATTAAACACTAAAAAAAGATAGATTAGGATAAAACGCGATCACTAACCCACAATTGCAATAAAACTGATCCAAATAATTTACGGAATCAAGGCTATTCATAAAAAATCCGAAAATCCTGATCATGGAGTTCAAGCGTCGATTTCTTCCTCGTCGATCGTCAAAATCTTGATCTTAAGCACTCCATGGATGCGGAAATCAGTCTAGAAGCGATTGGGATCAAGAGGGTCAAGAGATTTGGTGTCTAAACAGTTCAATTTGATTGAATTGCTCTTGAATGCTTTACAAATATGAAGAACATCTCAATTTATAGGTGATATGGGCGTAACCATCTGATGAAACGCATCAGCGGCTCTGATGAAACTCATGATTGCGAATCCTTACCATTAAGTCGTGGTCGTTGGATCGTGATCGGACGCTCAATATGAAGCCATGTCGCATGCATTTTTAAAATGCATCGAAACGTACATTGTTGGATCGTGATCGGACGCATCAGATGCGTTTTCAGTCGATTTAATCTTAACCGTTATAACTGATTGCAATCAACGGTCGAGATTAAAACGCATCCTGTGAACCCGATTTAGCCATGTACCCCCGCTTCACTTAAGTGAAGACCAACTGTTGAGATTTCACGCGTGATCGGACGTCCCACGATGCGCCACGTGGCATCACGCTCCTAATCATCGATCGCGATCGATTGGACGCCCTAGATTGGGCCACATCACTTGCGCTCTTTAAATAATAAAAAAATTGATTTTAAGTTAGAAAATTAAATTGTTAATACCAGAAAATCCTTATAAATTCATTAAAAATTCAGAAAAAATCAGAAAAATTCGAGGAAAAATCCATTTAAATTGGAAAATTCATAACTTTTAAAGTATAACTCCAAATTAATCCAAATTTCTTTCATTTGATCAAAAATTTAATTATCTATAATTCCAAAAAGTCAAATTTAATAAAGAACAAGAGATTTAATTCCTATTTCAAAAATACATTCATTCTTTTAAGATTTTAACTTTAGAAAATTAAATGAATGTTTATAAAAATGATTTCTCTTATTATTCAACATTAAAAACTGCTTATAATCTCAAGTAAAGATGGGTTATAAATAATTTATCTTTAATTCATGATAATTAACCCTAAATTAAAGTATATTGAGATTCTAATGACTTTTTCATAGAATGATGGATAAACACTCATAAATATGATAACATGCATAGGAATGAAATCTTTTATGCCTTAACTAGTGTCTACCCGATCTGAAACAGATCGGGAGATGAAAAGAATTTTGCTTGAGAGAGAGAGAGAGAGAGAGAGAGAGAGAGAGAGAAACCTACCTTCTTCTTCAAGAGGTTGCGAGGACCTTCTTCTTCAGGAGGTCGCGAGGACGTTCTTCTTCAAGAGGTCGGGGAGAGAGAAAGTCGAGAGAGTCGGGGAGAGAGAAAAAGAAAGAGTGGGGGAGAGGGAAAAGAAAAGAGAAAGCGTCGGTATATACTAATGTAACCATCAAAATCATTTACTAATCATTGAAATTCATAAGGTATCGTTGAAATTCATCTACCTATACAGATGAAACAGATCGGGAGATGAAAAGATTTTTGCTTTGTTCAACTGAAACGTGTAACGAAATAGGAAACCGCATGATTAATAGTTAAACCGCATGATTAACACGATAGTTGATGGGATCAATCGGGTCGTCGTTCGCGCTGCTTCCTCCGCCGCCGCCTTGAGCCCTTGCGATTGGGCATCGCGCTGCAGCCTTTAGCCTGGTCGGTCGTCAATGATGCCGCCATCTGCCTCGTCCCGCGGCAGGCGGCGTCTAGAAGGGAGGTTAGTGGCTGCTGATGATCTCGTTGGCCACCATCGTTGGGATCATCACGCAGCCGCTCCCCCTCGCTAGCAGCGGCCTAAAAAAATGTTCATTTTTAAAAAACTGGCAGGATGATTCTACTATATTCATTAAAACCTAAAAAAAATCAAAGTTTAACCGCATGAATAACACGATAGTTTATTCAATCAATCAGGTCATTGCTTGCACTGCCACCTCCGCCGCCGTCTTCAGCCGCTGCAACGGCGCCACGCTGCAGCCTTTAGCCGCGTCGGTCAACAATGATGCCGCCGTCTGCCTCGTCACAATGACGGCGCCACGCAACCGCTCCCGCTCGGCAGCAGCGGCCTAAAAAAATGTTCATTTGTTAAAAAACTGGCAGGATGATTCTACTATATTCATTAAAACCTAAAAAATAAATCGGAGTTTAACCGCATTAATAGCACGATAGTTTATTCAATCAATCGGGTCATTGTTTGCGCTGCCACCTCCGCCGCCGTCTTCAGCCGCTGCAAGGGCACCACGCTGCAGCCTTTAGCCGCGCCTGATCGACAATGATATTGCCATCTGCCTCGTCACAATGACGGCGCCACGCAACCGCTCCCGCTCGGCAGCAGCGGCCTAAAAAAATGATTATTTTTGTGAAAAAACTGGTAGGATGATTCTACTATATTCATTAAAACCTAAAAAATAAATCTGAGTTTAACCGCATTAATAGCACGATAGTTTATTCAATCAATCGGGTCATTGTTTGCGCTGCCACCTCCGCCGCCGCCTTCAGCCGCTGCAAGGGCGCCACGCTGCAGCCTTTAGCCGCGTCGGTCCTCAATGATGCCGCCATCTGCCTCATCCCGCTGCAGGCGGCGTCTAGAGGGGAGCTTGGTGGCTGCTGACGATCTCGTTGGCCACCATCGTTGGGATCATCACGCAGCCGCTCCCGCTCGGCAGCAGCGGCCTAAAAAAATGTTCATATTTTAAAAAAGCACGCAAGATGATTTTACTATATTGATTAAGACCTAAAAAAAAATCAGAGTTTAACCGCATGATTAACACGATAGTTTATGGGATCAATTGGGACGTCGTCCACGCTCCCGCCTATGCCGCCGCCTTCAGCCCTTGATTGGGTCCGACATGCGCACTGTATAAGAAGGTTGTGGAGATGTCCATTACTTGGATAGACTGGTCCATTATGCGTAATGGATAAGATATCAATCACCTTCTCCTTTGTCGCAATACCGGAATGCTTGGAGAGACCTTTCTGTGAGAGAACCTTTAACATGATTCATTCCCGATCTTGGATCTTATCTCCAATGGGCCGTGGTCCCTGCCTCAAAGATAATACAAACTTCATGAGAATTAATAAGAATGAGAAGAAATGAGGGCACGTAGTGAATAAGAATTCTATCCTTCACAGACTCACAATATCCTTTTAACCAGTGGAGGAACCAGTGAGAGCTTCAGTGTACACTACATTGCGCATGACATCAGCTTTACCAAATTGGTTGTCACCGAGAAGAACGTGAACGTGTTGTGGTGAAGTAGCTCTTGAGAATGCTACGTAAAGTTGGCCATGTGAGAAGGCATCACTATTCAATGCGATTCCAACATGTCGCAAAGTTTGCCCTTGGCTTTTGTTGATGGTCATTGCGTATGCAAGGCGAATGGGAAACTGCCTTCGCTTTACTTCGTACGGAAGTCCTGCATAGAATGATATGAAAGAGGTATGGTATACATTTTGAATATCAATCAGTGTTTACCTGCGTCTTGCGAAGTAATATCAATGCTCTCTCTCGCTGAATTCTTGAATCTGAATTTTTCGGTAATTCGGTCAGTCATCTCTCTCACTCTCTGACACTTCGGGAACGTCGGAAACTCAGCCATGATCTCGAGCCAAAATCGGAACGCCCGAACGACGGTGCAGCTTCTGGTTTCTTCCTCTTCAGCCCCGTTATGCGGCGGAGTCGGGAAGCTGGTAAGCCTGCACTTGGAGAAAGGATGGGAGGAGAGCCGCATGGACCTAGGCGCCCTCGGATGGCTAACGACGCTCGAACCGCTTTCCATCAGAATCAACACCTACATGCTCAGAGGCCGACCTCCAGACTACATCGCAGCCTCCGTCACTTGGGCTTCTCTCCTCTCTCACTTCTCAGCGGCCGACTCCCCACCGGCGGGCCCTCCGACTATCCCATCGGCTTGCACAGCCGCCCCATTTCCACTGCACAGATATCGGTCGGCTGGGAGAGACCTCTGAAAATGGAGAATCTTATCCTAGACGGTGATTATGATGATCGTGAACCATCGAAAAGAATGAGAAGTGGCGACGGTGTTTCCGGCGCCTTGCAAGGAAATTGAACGCAAATATTTTTGAGAGGGGGAGGAGAGAGAGTTGAGGTGGCAATTGCAAGGAAAACACTAATCTCGTAGCTCTCTCTCTCTCTAACTCGAACAGAAATCTCGGACCCAGTATGAAAATAATTTGTTAACTGATCTTTGAAAAATGTCAGAGACAGCGATCAATTGCTGACTGTCAGTAATTAATCACGTTAATAAACGCAAATGAACCTTTTCAAGAGTAATAGCAAAAAAAAATTTGACTCAGAAAGTCAACTAGATCCAAGTAGGGTTTGCCTATCGGCGTCTCGTGGCGGCATCGGCACCATGAGGGGGGCATCGGCACCGTTTTTTTGGCACTCGGCAACGGCAATGGCACCTATTGCCGTTGCCGTTTTTCCGTGTGTTACGGAAAAACGGGAACGTAGCCGAGTGCCGCGTATAGCCAGAATAGGTGCCGAGTATAGCCGGTGTCGTTTATAGCCGATAATATAGCCGTATGTTAATCTATATCTATATTAGATTTTATTTTAAACTCTAACGCAGTCCCGGCATCGTTTCGCTGGCCACAGCCGAAAAATGGCAACGTAGACGATGCCGCACGTCCGGCATCGGCACCTATTGCCGATGCCAGAAAAATGGCACCAGCACCTGGTGCTGGTGCCATTGCCGTTTTTTTAGGTGCCGGGTGCCGTTTATTGCCGATACCGCGTTTCGGCAACGTTTCTGGCAGTGGCACCCGGCATCGTTGGAAACGGGCGAACCCTAGATCTAAGAACAGAACCCAAATATTTACTCAATTTAGCAAAGAGCCTCCCGCTCTCCCTCCCTCTCCCTCCCGCTCCCTCTCCCTCCCGCTCTCCCTCCCTCCCTCTCTCTCTCGCGGCCTCCCTCCCTCTCTCTCTCGCGCCCTTCCTCCCTCTCTCTCCCTCCCGCCCTCCCACTCTCTCTCTCTCTCCTGCGCTACCTCTCTTTCTATCCCCCCTCCCTCTCTCTCCCGCTCTCCCTCTCTCTCTCTCACTCTCTCTCTCCCGCCCTCCCTCCCTCTCTCTCCCGCTATCCCTCCCTCCCTCTCTCTATCTGTGGTTCTTTTCCCAACATCCCTCTCGCACTTTATCTCCACACGTGACAGTTTGCATTGGGAGATATAAATAAGAGCCATAAATTGAAGAATAAAAAAAGAAGAAGCAACCACAACGCCTTTGAAGAACAACAGTCACAAATTTGTCAAGTAAAGAACATAAGGATTATTCTATGAAATTTGCAATTATATTCAGCTAACCTCCCAAATTTTGGAGCTACTATTCTCAACTCTACAGCGTAGAAAATAATGAGAATCAGCTGTTATTCCTGTTCTTGACGCGTCTATAAATAGACAAAGAAATCCACGATGAGTTTGATCATGCCGGATAATGGGTCCAATGAATCAATCAGGAATACCTGCAAGTAAAAAAATGTATTTTTTCCCAAAAAAAGAATTAATAAAATAGAATATGATCAATTGTTTACCGTTGATGATGTTTTAGAAAAGATGTTCACAGTGATAAATCGAAAAAAAATACATTGTCAAAAACATTGTCAAAATACCTTTGATGGTGTTCCTGATGTTTATAAAAACATTGTCACCGGATTCTTCCAACACCAAAAGATCTTCCTTTTTTGATCCAATCATGCAGCAGAGAAGCCTTCAAAAATAGGAACCAGTAAGATCATAAATCTCTTCCTTAGCGAGAAAGTTTTCTTTCAATCATAAATCTCACTTATACGGTCTTCGATAATGATCTGTAACAACATAAAGCAAAGCCTTCCTATTCATTGCCCATACGATGTTTGACATATGATCAATTTGGGGTTTCTCCAAAGTCAATCCAGAACCCAAATCCTTCACAACCATTGTGAAGGTGCCGGTGAAGATGAACGGGATCGTCCCCAGCAGAGATTTCAAGCAGATCTTCAATCAGAAGTGGGCGGGCTTGACTGTTGACCAGAAAGTTTTTCTATTCTCGATCTACGTCGGGCTCTCGTCGCGACCAGGGAGTCCGCCTGGATTCTCGGTCAACGAGGAGAGCGTCCTCCAAACGACGATGGAGTTGGCGGAAGGAAGTTTCAGAGACCAGAAGCCGAGTTCCTTTTGTTGCTCGATCAACGGTCCTTTTGAAGGCGATGGGCCTGGAATCTGTAAATTAAGAAATCGGATTTTCAGTAAAATCAAAGCATTCCTCATGAGTCATTGATTCCTCATGGTAAGACTTGACCCCTATTTATACATGTTTGCGACATCTAATCCCCTCGATTAACATACCTGAATGATGAAAAGTTTATTACGATTCATGTCAAAATGGATGTTAAAAAACCCAAGAATTCGCTCATACCGGTGGCATGGCTCTCTTCGGCCTGGATCTTCTCATCTCTTGCAGTTTCCCAGAGTAGGCAACCCCGAGAATGGCGGACTCGTATGTGGCAAAATTCTCAACAATCCTCTTCTCCGATTCCAAGCTGAGGTAGGCCCCGATTCGATTGGGGGCCGAGGGAGATACCCAGTGGCCGGAATTAAACAAAACCCCAATCTCCGCGGGAATAGAGTCGAATCCGCACGCGAATACTATCAGGGATCCGACAGCAGCAGCCTTATCATGGTAGGCAGCCTCCATCCGCTCCATGATCTCAGGTTCAGCACAGATATCAAGGTAGTCAGTGCCAGCTTCAATGCAGGCAACGAAGACCGGGTCACCGTATAGGCGGAAGGGGCCTACGTAGTTGAGAAGGAGCCTGGTCCGGCGGCAGATGGCGAGGAGGGAGGCGGCACGTCAGCACTGACTCAAGCTTGGGAGGCGGCACGCGGCGGCCTAGCGCAGCGCGGACTCAAGCTTGGGCGGGTTGCGGCCAGTGAGGGCTAGGGTTTTCAAAGAGGGCCCGCCAAGGAATTTGAGGGCCTCTTTGATGAAGCCAGACGCGCCGAAGATGACCATGTCGTAGATCTTGGATTGGGAATCTCCGCTCTCCATTTTCATCGGGAAGTCCGGGAGGAGGGGGAATGGCAACAGCCTAACGGCCTTGGTGAGTTGCCCGCTCTCCCTCTCTCCCACTCGCCCTCTCTCTCTCCCGCTCGCCTTCTCTCTCCCTCCCTCCCTCCCTCTCTCCCGGCCTCCCTCCCTCCCTCTCTCCTGCCCTCCCTCTCTCCCGCTCGCCCTCTCTCTCTCCCGCTCGCCTTCTCTCTCCCTCCGTCCCTCCCTCCCTCCCTCCCTCCCTCTCTCCCGGCCTCCCTCCCTCCCTCTCTCCTGCCCTCCATCTCTCCCGCTCGCCCCTCTCTCTCTCCCCCGCTCGCTCTTCTCTCTCCCTCCCTCCCTCCCCTTCCTCCCTCTCTCCCGGCCTCCCTCCCTCCCTCTCTCCCGGCCTCCCTCCCTCCCTCCGACTCTCTCCTGCCCTCCCTCCCTCCCTCTCTCCCGGCCTCCCTCCCTCCCTCCCTCTCTCAAAGAGAGTCGGGGAGATGCGGAGAGAGCAACTGCAGGAGGTTGCAGGCCGAGAGTCAGGGAGAGAGAAAAGAAGAGAGTCGGTGAGAGAGAACAAAATAGAGGCGGGGAGAGAGAAGGGAGAGAGGATATAACCTATATAACCTATATCACAATACAAATATCATCTAAATATCATAAAATTGACATAGTAATGTATGTATACAGAGGGGTAAAGTCGGAAGAAAAAAGAGCTTCGTCGGACACCTATTCTATTATGTATATAGATATGCAATAATAATCATGTATTATCATGTCAAATGAGCATGTTATTAAATCTCAAGCGGACGACTGATAATATGCATTTATAACTTAAATTCTTACCCTAATTAACTCATATTCATGCTTATTTTATGTGAATCTGATGCATATTATCATAGTTTTTATGAATTTTCTCCATTGATAAGCTATTCTACTAAAGTTCATATTTATGCATAAATTAGGGATAATTATGTGCTTTATTGATGATTAATCTTTTTGCAAGGTTAAATCAATAGGAATTAAGTTCTTTCCCTAACCTATTTTGACTTTAGTAAATGATTTTAAAGGTTAATTATAAGAAAGAAATTATTGGATGATTAAAAGGGAGAGATCTTAATGAATGTCTTTAGGTTATTTTTAATTTTAAATTATATTTTTTTGATGGCATAATATTAAAAAGAAAAGAAATTGAAATCCAATGGAGAAAAATTGGATTAAAAAGGAGTTGTACTTCTTAAGTTATAAATTTCCGAAGTTTTTGATATTTTTCTGATTTTTATCTGATTTTTTTATTGATTATTCGGGATTAAATCGCGCAAAAAGGGCTTTATTTTCACAGGACTGCGTGATGACGTGGCGCGCAGGGCTGACGTGGCCCGCGGATGCGACGCGGCACTAAGGCCACGTGTCAGGGCTGCGTAGGGCCCACGCGAGGCGCAAGTGGCACGTGAGTGCACGGACACGTGGCAGGAGGCCACGCGAGTCCACGCGGACGCCCGTGAGGGGTGCCACGTGGTGTGAGGGGGGCTGGCGTATGAGGGCCCACAAGTTAGTGGGCCCTGTTTAGAGTATTGGGGCGGTAACGCAATAGCGTTAAACTGCCCCACCTTATATACTCACCTTTTCTCATTCTTCTTCCGTGTGGAACTATGTTCCCACGCGTTTTTTCTGTGTAGGACACATGGCACCATCGCGGGCTTTAGAGGCGATCGCGAGGCGTTGATCACGTGGACCCGAGTCCACGCAATCAAAATCAAGACTGACGAGATGAGACCGCGAGGTCGTCGATTTCACACGGTACCGCGTCAAAAATTATTCCGAACTTACCAATTTTGGGAAATTAACTCGAATTGAGTGGCATAATGGTAAATAAGGGTCGAATCAACATGGAATTAAGGAATTTCTTGATGTAATATTCGAATTTGATCAAATCGGACGAGAAAGTGATGGTGGAAATTGGGGAAAATGATATATTATGAAAGAGGATTTCAAATCGATTTCACGGAATCAAGAATCATCGAATTTGGACTTGATTTCGCGGAGAAATCAAAATTCGAAGTGGAGGTAAATTTCGATAAAATTAACTTCTAAATCCTAATCTAAACAAAAATCAAACACTATAGAAGATAAGGAAGCAAAAACTGCTTCCACTAATCCTCGATTGTGATCAAATCACTGCGATTAAGCCTCTTAATCACGAAGAACACGAAGAACACGATCGATGGATTCAAGCGGCCATTTCTCCTTCGATTCTCCACCAAATCTTGACTTCAACCCCTCTGTGGATGCGAAAATGAGAGAGGAAGAGGATGGAATCAAGAGAAGCGAGAGAGAGGGTGTCTAGACAATTCAATTGGATTGAAATCTCAACTCGGATGCTTAGAATCATGAAGAACACATCGTTTTATTGGCTATTTGGGCGTAACCGTCCAATCGAAACGATTGATGGTTACGATGAAACGTCCACGATGGACCGTTTCGGAAAATATCATGATCTTCGGATCCGAGATGGAGGGTCCAGATGCATCGCTTGAGATGCGTTAAAAAACGCTCCGATTTCGCCCCTTGGATCGCAATCCGAGGGTCTGGATGCTCCCCGCACGGTTCGATCTGGACCATTATAACGCCTGAAATTTGCGCACGTGCTTGATCTTGATCTGATGGTCCGTCATCCATCCGATCGATGCGTGATATCGACGCGCGTCGTCGATCCGACGCTCCGTACGCGTTGATAACACATAAACTTACGCCCTTTAATTATGAATTTTTCATATACATTGGGCTTAAAATGAATATGTTTATGTGTTATTATAATTAAAATGTCTTAATTTGGCTTTATTATGATTTTATGGTATTTCCTGAACTTTATAATATTTGGATATCTCTCTTAGATTATAAGTGAGCAATGAAATGAATTTTTATAGCAAAATATATTTTTTGTTTGGATTTATAAGTGATTTAAATGAATTTTTATGGCTTATTTCCAATTAATCTAATGATTCTTGCATAATTATTGTAGTCAGGGGCATATCTACAAATTTTGGTTTTGAAAGGTAAGTCAGATAGACGCCACGAGATCGCAACACGTGTCGCAATCTGGAAGCAATGGTTTTAGTTACTTTTTATTATTATTTGATTATTTTTATTTTTTTACTATTACCGTAGTTGTTTGTCGTTTACCCACCGCGCAGATGACGTGGAGCCCTCGCCGCAAGAGTTGACTGAGTTGGAATAGTCGCCGCAAGGACTCGTCATTTTCTTTTGTCGTTTTATGTTATCTTATTTCGTCGTTTAACGCTTCTCTTTTTTTTCGTTTTGTCGAATCACTTCTTCGCTGTTTTAAATTCCTAACCTGCAGGTGACGTGGCGATTCTGTTTTTGTCGTTTCTTCTTGCGTTTTCGTCGTTTTCTCCTTTTTACTTAGGCGCGTTGTCGTTTTCTTGTTTTCGTTTCGTCGTCTTTTCGATTTAGTTTCTTTTGTCATTTTTCGTGTAACGGTTTTATTTAATAAAATAATAGAAACTTTTGCTTACCTGCGAGGTGCGCCGTCATCTTTGACTGCTAAGCGAGAATAAGAGAGCGACTTGATTATATTCCCAACTGAGGTGGATGATAGGGTAGATGGTGAGATGATAGTGGAGGTAGAGATAAAGGTAGAAGATGTTCCCACTTATTTTCCTTCTTGTAACTTCTTATTTCTCTCTTTCTTTTGACTTTTCTCCTCTTTCTTTTCTTCTTCTTCATTTTTTTTAAAGCATTTCAGAAGACCAGAATGATGATGTGGAGGAGTTTTGGGATTTCTGAAGAGAGTGTGTAGTAGATGAAGTGTAGTGAAGGTATAAGCACATGTGAGAGGAAAAATGGAAGGTGAGATGGATGTGTGGGTTCACTTGGGAGTGTTCATCATCAAAAGCAAAGTTTAAAACAAATTGGTGTTACTACTTGACTGTTTTGAAGAGAAAACTACATGCCTATAAGGAAAAGATAGTTGCTACAAAGATTATGGATCACTGCACTCTTTAAAGGGGAAAGTCTAGCCTCGAGAAAATTCCTTATACTAAGCACTTTGGGCTAATAATAGGTAAAGGATGGAATTTATTTTCTCTTAAATACTCTCCTTTCCAATCCCATAGCATTTCAACCTCTTGATTACTCTTTTTCCTTGGTGCCTGTTAGGTACCCAACCCCAAAGAAGTCAACCACTACTCTAATCCATTGGTTTCTCTAGATCATTTGGCTTTATTACTCGAAATGTAATCATAAGGACTATAAGGTCCTCACTTCTACATCTCTAGTAGGTCAGATCTCTAGATGAAAAGACTTCTAAGGTGGGGTAGATTAGATCAAAGATTTTGAAAATAGGAGTTTTTAGAAGGTAGAATTTTAAAATTTTCAAAAAAATTGTAGAGCTTTTTCTAAATCCTCACCCCCCAACTAGAATCTTTCATTGCCCTCAATGAAAACTACATGCTCATGTGAAAAACTCATCGAATCATGGCATGAAAACAATAAAAAGTGCAGTGAGATGTGTTTAGAAAAGCTCATTAGTCTGTGATGCTCGTGGGATTTCCGGTGCAGGTGCGCCCTTTCCAAATGTAGTTCTCCGACGTCTAAAAAGAAACTGAAATCAAAACATAAAACTAAAAGGTAAGATAATCTTGGGGTGCCTCCCAAGAGCGCTAAGTTTAACGTCTTCAGCCCGACTAAACAAAATGAAACCTACGACTACTGATGGGTCGAGGGTGATACCGTCACGTCCTCGAGTGCTCGGGAAGATGCAGATTTACCTTATCTGCTGGTGCGGGTGGCTCAGAGGTTAGGTACAGCTTGAGACAATGGCCGTTTAGCTTGAATTGTCGACCGGTCTTAGGCTCGGAGATGAGTACTGCTCCGCCGTCGAACAATTCTAAAACCACATAGGGACCATCCCATATGGAGCGCAGCTTTCAAGGGAAGAGCTTGAGGTGCGAGCTGTAGAGCCAGACCTTGTCGTTGACCTGGAATGACCGTCGTCGGATATGTCAGTCGTGGAAGGCCTTGATCTTCTCCTTGTAGATTGCCGCGTTCTCGTACGCGTCGTGCCTCAACTCTTGTAACTCCTGGAGGTGGAGAAGTCGTTCTTTGCCTGCTTCGTCCAGTGCCAGGTTGAGCTTCTTGATGGCCTAGTAAGCTCAATGCTCTAGCTCAACCGGAAGGTGGCAGGCTTTCCCGTAGATGAGTCGGAAGGGAGACATCCCGATGGGTGTCTTGTATTCCGTCCGGTATGCCATAGTGCGTCGGGGAGCTTGTGTGCCCAATCCTTTCCATCTGGACGAATTATCATCTTAAGAATAGTTTTGACTTCTCGATTACTAACCTCTACTTGCCCATTTGCCTGGGGGTGGTATGGCGTGGTGATGCGGTGGTGTACTCCGTATTTCTTCAACAGCACCCAGAAATGTGAGTTATTGAAGTGTGAGCCGCCGTCGCTGATAATAGCCGTCGGACAACCGTATCGGGCAAAGATGCATCGTGTGATGACTCGTGGAACCTCTAGATGGTCGTTTGTCTTTGTGGGGATTGCCTCGACCCACTTGAACACATAGTCCACCGCCACCAAGATGTACTCTTTCCCGTCAGAAGGTGGGAAAGGTCCCATGAAGTCTATCCCCCAAAGGTCGAAGATTTCCACCTCAAGGATCGGCTGCATCGGCATCTCGTCTCGCTTGGAGATGTTGATCGCCGCTTGACATTGTAGGCATTCCGTGTAGAAACGGTGGGCATCCTTGAAGATGGATGGCCAGTAGAAGCCGCTCTGTAGGATCTTATCCGCGGTCTTTCGTGTCGCGATGTGTCCTCCGCACGTCGATGAGTGACACATCGCTAGTATGTCTCCTTGCTCCTCCTCCAGTACACATCGTCGGATGATCTGGTCGTATCGTAGGTAGAACAAAAGCGGTTCTTCCCAGAAATAATACTTGAACTCGTGGAAGAACTTATCTTATGCCGGTTCCAGTGCTTTGGGATCGATCCAGTGACGATAAAGTTGACGATGTGCGCGTACTAGGGGGCGTGACTCGAAATGGCGAGGAGATGCTCGTCTGGAAATGTATCTCCGATGTCCTCCCCTCCCAGGATGTGGAGACGCGATAAGTGGTCCGCCACCAAGTTTTCGCTGTCCTTCTTGTCTTTTATCTCCAAGTCGAATTCTTGAAGGAGCAGCACCCATCGTATGAGTCACGGTTTGGCCTCTTTCTTGGAGAGCAAGTACTTCAGGGCTGCATGATCAGTGTAGATGATGATCTTGCTCCCCAAGATGTAAGGCCAGAACTTCTCAAGAGCGTAGACCACCGCCAGAAGCTCTTTCTCCGTAGTCGTGTAATTAATTTGAGCTTCGATGAGGGTCTTACTTGCGTAGCAGATGGTCATCGGCTTCTTGTCCAGTCGCTGCCCCAAGACTGCTCCCACCGCGTAGTCCGAAGTGTCGCACATAATCTCGAAGGGTAAGTCCCAATTAGGACTTTGTAGAATTGGTGCCTCGATTAGTGCTTGCTTCAATGTCTTGAATGCGCGCTTCCCTTCTTCATCGATGATGAAGTCTTTGTCCTTGCAAAGAAGGGTGGTGAGGGGCTTGGAAACTTTTGCGAAGTCTTGGATGAATCGTCGATAGAAGCCGATGTGCCCGAGAAAGCTCCTTAAATCCTTCACGGTATTTGGGAGAGGAAGGTTTTGGATGACCTCTATCTTGGCCTTATCCACTACTAAGCCTTTGCCCGAGACGATGTGCCCGAGCACTACTCCCTCTCGTACCATGAAGTGGGATTTCTCCCAAACTCAGTACTAGCCGTTTCTGACGCATACTCAAGCATCTTCGCCAAAGTGAGCAAGACAAGTCTCGAGGTCAGCTTTCCAAAGATGGAGAAATCGCCCATGAAGACTTTAAACTGTCGCTAAGAAAGTCGAGAAGATAGCCGTCATACATCGTTGGAAGGTCGCGAAGGGCGTGCACAGTCCGAATGGCATGCGTCTAAAGGCGAAGGTGCCAAAAAGGACATGTGAACGCTGTCTTCTTGATCGTAGGGGTGGATAGCAATCTGATTATAGCCCAGTATCCGTCGAGGAAGCAGAGTAGTTGGATCCTCGCCGCCTGGTCCAGATCTGGTCGATGAACGAGAGCGGGAAGTGGTCCTTCTAGTAGCGAGTTCAGCTTCCGGTAGTCTATGGCATACCCTCCACTCATCGGTAGGCGCGTCTGGATTTCTCGCTTTTCTGCTCGTCGTGACTGCATTCGGCTTTCTTCGGGACGACGTGTACCGGACTCACCCATTGGCACATCTGATATGGGTAGATAATTTCTGCATTTAGCCATTTAAGAATCTCTTCTTTACGGCATCCCATACTCTTGGCTTGAGTCGCTCTCTGGGCTTCCTTGATCGGGTCTTGACTCATCCCTTCAGGAAGATGCGATGAGTACATAGTGAAGGGTCTCAGCCCTTTTAAGTCCGCGTCGCGGTCCATCCTATTGCTTCTTTATTTTTCCTTAGCACCTCCAAGCATTTCTCTCTTGCTTAAGGTCCAGCTTGGACTAAATAATTAACGGCTTTGCTTTCTCGTCAGTGCATAAGGCATACTTGAGTGTAGACGGTAGAGTTTTGAGCTCCAAAGTTGGCTCGTCCCATCTGAAGCTCGGCATATCTTGCTTCCTCGTCAATCATCATAACTTCTTCTACGCATGCATCAATGTCTTGATCGTCGGCGAAGTCGATGGCGCCCAAGTCTTCGGAAGCTCGTGAAGGGTATTTCATTAACTTGTTGATGTCGACCTTCACGGTGTGCTCTCCCACCTTGAGAATTACTCTCCTTTCCCCGCTCGTGCTACGGCTTTGGCGGTAGCTATGAAGGGTCGTCCTAGGATAATTGGGGCTTGGCTCAGATCCATAGTCATTTTCATGTCGACCACTAGGAAGTCTACCGGGAAATAACAATCCTCTACGTGACGATGACATCCTCTACTAATCCATGGGGTTTCCTAACTGATCCATCGGCTAAGCATAGTTCTACTATGAATGGTTGTAACTCCCCTACATGATGACGGTCGAATACAGCTTTAGGGAGGATGTTTATACTGGCTCCCGTGTCTAGTAGGGATCTAATAAAGGACATTCCTCCGATTTCACTCGTGATCATGGGTGCTCCCGGATCTCTCTTTTTTACGGGTAAGGAATTCATCATAATGGAGCTTACCGTCTCACTAAGTTTGATCCGTTTAGGGTTTCTATGGGGAGTACATATACCTTTTAGGAATTTTGCATAGGAAGGGATATGCTTGATGGCTTCTGATAAGGGAATGGTTATCGTTACCTTTTTAAAGTCTTCAAGTAGGTTGTCGTCGGTTTTGCTATTCTTGGCTTTTGGTCGGTTTAGGGCTTGAGGATAAGGCACAGGGGGCTTGTATTTTTTAGGGTTAGGTTCAGCCGTAACCTGTTCTTCCTCATCCTCTGAATCAGTGTCTTGCTCGACGATAATTGGTTTCTCTTTTTCTTCATTTGAGCCATGGTGGAAAGGATGATCCTTATATGGATCCGGCAGAGCTTTCCCACTCTGAAGGCTTGATATGGCCAGGGCTGATTCTACGGCTTCCTCGTCGATGTGTACATGGTTGATATTGTGAGTCTAGGTCGACGAAGCTCCTTGATTTCTTGGATTTGCCGTGGCCTGTGAGGGTAGTTGGTCAGTAAAAGTTACTTGCTTACCCTTTTTGTCTGTGGTCGGTTGGATGTTCGTCTTGACGAAGTCTTGAATTTCGTCCACGTGTGAGTTCATCCTCGTCATTTGCTCCATTAATTGCAAGATCGTGCCGAGGATTGGATCGGACGCCGTCGTGGTTTGGCGTGGAGCTTGCGTGTATGCTTGTGGTTGAGTCGGCGGTACGAACGACGACGGTCTTTGATTAGGTAAATTTTGCTGACCGTTGTATTGTGGAGGATAGGGTTGATCGTTGTTCCTCCTATAGCCATTATTCTGCAAAGAATTGTTAAAAACAGGGGTATTATATTGGTTAGAATAATTACCTTTTTGTTTTTGGTCGTCCATGTTGAATCGGTCCTCCTGATTGACCTTGTCTATACATCCCTTGCCCTTTTGTCATCACGGGGCAATCTAACTCGACGTGGTCAAATCTTGAGCAAGTTGCGCATGGTGACGCCTCTTGGAGTGAGACGGGGGCGAGTCCTTCGGAACCATTGCGGATGTTGAGTCGGTCCAGGAGTAAGTTCTGGACTTCTGCCATTTTGTCGATTCTTTCGAAGAGCATCCTCGTCTCTGCTGATTTTGCGTCGAGAGCCTTCGGCATTGCACCTCTTCCAAATGGTTTTGCCGCATTATGGTGACTATTTTCCGCCACCGTTTCGATGAGATCCATCGCGTCGTCTTCATATTTGCTCATAAAGGTGCCGCCGCTAGCTGCATCCAAAAGATAACTATCTTGTGGGCCTAACCCGTCATAAAAAATTTGAGTTAATACGTGGTTGGAAAGAATGAAGAGGATTTCCGGATGACACTCCCTCGTAAGATCTCTTAATCTCTCACAAGCCTCGTGGAAAGTTTCACTTGAACCTTGGGTGAATTCTTGGATGGCTTTTCGGACGGAGGTGGTTTTTCCTACGGAATAGTACTTTCTCAAAAACTCTTCCACCATCTCGGTGCATCTTGTGAATTCTTTCCCTAATTTTAAAAACCAATCCTTGGCTCTATCTCTAAGGGTAGCGGGAAAGAGTTTCATCTTCATCGTGTCGACGGGGACATTTTTAAGGTGATTAATTTCACAAACCTCGGAAAGCTCATCTACATGTCTATAGGGATCTTCGGAAGGCTTACCATGACAGATAGGTAGCATGCTCATGACATGGGAGTCTATTCTAAAATTGGCCCCTCTTCCTAGGGGTGCGCGAATTCTAGTGACGGGTCGCTAGAGGACAGGCCTAGCATAGTCACTAAGGCGTTTCCTGGCATTTCCTTCATCATTCAAGGCCATTTCTACTGGTTTGGTAGGATCAAAAGTTGAGTCGGTTTCGGTAGTGTCGGTCTCGGTAGCTTCGGGAGTTTGCGAGGATCGTTCAAAGAGGTCAATTTCTACGGGGTTATTCCATACTCTCCAAGCTCTTCGTCTTCTCATGAGGAGTGGGTCGGGTACGTACATGGATAATAAATTATAAATATTTAAAATATATTAAAAAGTGAAGTCAATCGTACCTGAATGTCGTTATCCGTGAGAGTTACGCGTTCTTAATGCGATTTTGAAGAAGCGATTGCCCGTAACCCTTTGAAAAGGGGTGAAAATCACTTAATCTACTCGAACTAAGGATCTCGAAGATGGATTTCTACTTGGGATCACTCAAAATATGATTGCATTGCTTGAATTTCAAGAAATTAAGAGAAAAATCTGAATTGACCAAGTCAAAATTGACTTAATTTGATCAAAAATTGCCTTAATTCCCCGGCGACGGCGCCATTTGACGAGACAAGGCCGCAAGGTCATCGATTTCAGACGGTACCGCGTCAAAAATTATTCCGAACTTACCAATTTTGGGAAATTAACTCGAATTGAGTGGCATAATGGTAAATAAGGGTCGAATCAACACGGAATTAAGGAATTTCTTGATGTAATCTTTGAATTTGATAAAATCGGACGCAAAATTGATGGTAGATATTGAGGAAAATGATATATTATGAAAGAGGACTTCAAATCGATTTCACGGAATCAAGAATCATCGAATTTGGACTTGATTTCACGGAGAAATCAAAATTCAAAGTGTAGAGAAATTTTCGGATGAAGAAAATTAGGATTTAGCTAAATTTCAATAAAATTAACTTCTAAATCCTAATCTAAACGAAAATCAAACACTATAGGAAGATTAGGAAGCAAAAAACGCTTCCACTAATCCTCGATTGCGATCAAATCACGGTGATTAAGCCTCTTAATCATGAAGAACACGAAGAACGCGATCGATGGATTCAAGCGGCAATTTCTCCTTCGATTCTCCACCAAATCTTGACTTCAACCCCTCCGTGGATGCGGAAATGAGAGAGGAAGAGGACAGAATCAAGAGAAACAAGAGAGAGGGTGTCTAGACAGTTCAATTGGATTGAAATCTCAACTCGGATGCTTAGAATCGTGAAGAACACATCATTTTATAGGCTTTTTGGGCGTAACCGTACAATCGGAACGATCGACGGTTACGATGAAACGTCCACGATGGATCGTCCGATCCGAGATGGAGGGTCCAGATGCATCGCTTGAGATGCGTTATAGAAACGCTCCGATTTCGCCCCTTCGATCGCGATCCGACAACCCGGATGCTCCCCGCATGGTTCGATCTGGATCGTTATAACGCCTGAAATTTGTGCACGTGCTTGATCTTCATCTGGTGGTCCGTCGTCCATCCGATCGACGCATGATATCGACGCGCGTCGTCGATCCGACGCTCCGTACGCGTCCACGTCACTTGCATTGTAAACATAACGTGTGGATTAGGAAACCGTCGGGTTTATAATACCCGACGGTTTAGAGGGTCATATACCCTTCCGTATGTTGGAAGGCCGAACATTATGCATAGTATTAAATATAATATATATATGTAATTATTATCGCGCCACGTAGGCGCCGCGTGGGTCCATGTGGCGCTGCCACGTGGCCTGGATGGCCACGTCGCATCCACGTGGCCCCGCGCGAAAAGTAAACCCATTTTTTATTTTTTATTTATTTAAAAGAGGTTTAAAATCGAAAATAAAATCAGAAAAATCTGGAAAAATCCCTGAAAATTATAAAATTCATAACTTTCAAAATATAACTCCAAATTAATCAAAATTTCTTTTATTTGATCTGAAATTTAATTATCTATTATTCTAAAAAGTCAAATTTAATAAATAACAAGATTTTAAATTATTATTTCAAAAATACATTCATTTATTAAGATTTTAAACTTTAGAAAATGAAATTAATGTTTATAAAAAATGATTTCTCTTGTTATTTGAAATTAAAAACACTTATAATCTCAAGAAAAATATGGGTTGTTAAATTATTAAATTCTAATTTAAAGTATTTTGAGATTATGATGACTTTTTCATATCATATTAGAAAAATACGTATAAGTATGATAACAAGCATGGAAATTAAATCATTTATACTTTAATATGCATCAAAAATCATGTTTTATGATGTAAATATAGCATGTTCTCAAGGACACGTGCGCAAAATCCGGTTTAAGTGACGGCGATCGAAGGCTCACTTGCTGACACGTGGACGCAATGGGAGCATCCGATTCTCATCAAACGCTCCCATCTTGAGCAACCGCACGATCTTCATCGGACAGCTGGATGGAGAAAGATCACAAACCAAGATCGATGCGGGATCGTGGCCCGATCGTCGCGCAATTGTGGCCCGATCGTTGTGCGATCGTGGCTCATTCTTCGCGAAATTAGGAGCCACGATTGCTTCAAATTGAAGGCCCACGATTTTCGTGTGATTGTGGCCATCAAATCCACTTCTCCATAGGATCAAACGGCCCGAATATTTCACCAAAAAATCCTCTTTAAAAGTCGATGTACTCTCTTGTTTTCCTCAACTCTTGATTGAATCGTGAAGGAATTAAGCAATTTTAAACCAAGATCTTGAGTTCTTTGTGATCCTCCCACATTCTAGACTTGATTGCCATCAAATCGGAGCAAGATTGATCACGAATTTCTATAGATTTTCATCGAATTTTCCTCTTGAATGCCAAACGTCCCGCGAGGAAAAATCAAGCAAAAATCCGCTTCAATCGCGTGAATTGAAGCCCCATCTTTGTGGCAATTGGGTTAATAGTGAGATTTGATCAATTATCTGGTGGTAATTTGAGTTTTGATTAGTTTTAGATAGTTAATTTCGAGTTTTAGTTCATATTGTTAATTTTAGTCTGAAATTTTGCTGATTTTGAAAATAGGATATCTCTCTGATTATAACTTCGAATTACCTGATTTTTCTTTTATTGGATTTCCTATTTCATCAGCTTTTCCGTGGATAGCAAATTGTCGAATTCCAAGATCATTTGACCCCTGAATTTAACGTTTGACCGAGCACTGTTTATTTTCAATCCGAATTTGAGCGTTGACTTTCGGGGTCAATTACTTGCAAAATATAAATCAGAATTTTATAATTGTTGTCTATTTAGAATCCTCTGATTCTTAGATTTCTATTGATATAGAAATTTCAATATTTGGATATCATTTGACAAGTAAATTTTAAGATTTTCTTTAAAGTATTCATTTCGAGAACTTTCTGATTTTCGATGTTAATAATTTATAGTAAATCCATTGCTTATCGAAAAATCACGAATTTTATATTAATAAATTCTATTTTCCCTATATATTGTAAATATATAACTTTTGCAATCTTCTGACATCTGTTGGTTCT
>CM044103.1:14703886-14728975 GCA_024174645.1 Lemna minuta
TTTTTTTCGAGACTTATCAAGACTAGCCCTAGTTGACTCTTTCAAAAACAAGTGGTTAAATTCTCACAATTTCTATGATTTATATGGATATAGGGAGATAGGTATGTGACGAGCGGAAACCCCGAGGTCGTCAATTTCACATGGTCTCGTGTCAAAACAAAGTCCAAACTTACGGAATTGAGTGTAGAAGAGGTGAGGATCGAGAGATTCAAGAAGGGAGGTGCCTGAATAGATCAATTGGATTGATTTCTTTCTCAAATGCTTTAGAAATCGGAAGAACATCTCTATTTATACAAGTTTTTGGCGTGACCGTCCGATGGCTTTAATCAATGGTTACGATGGAACGGTCCATCGTGAACCGTTTCAAAAATGTCGTAGCCGTCTGATCCGTGATGGAGTGCTCAGATGAAGCCCGTTGAGATGCGTTATAAAACGCATTAGATCACCGCCGTTGGATCACGATCTGACGATCAGGATGCTCCCCGCGCGATTAAATCACGGTTGTTATAACTCCCCTATTTATGTCACGTGCGTTTGACGGATCTGGTGGACCGCGAGTCCACGCAATCCATGCGCCATAATCCGAGCTTTGTTTGATCCAATGCCTCGCGGTTTGCGACGTGTCCTCCACACTAAATACCGCGTGGAACTTAGTCCCACACGGGAAAAATAAGAGGAAAGCATCGGGTTTTATAATGTGGCACGATTATATGGGTTAGCTTAAATTCTCAATACGGAATACTTATATGTACTATAACCCTTATAATTACGTTAAATATAAATATACACGTCACATCTGCGTCGTGTAGGCGCCCCGTGGGCCCGCGTGGTGCTGCCACGTGGCCTTTAGTGCCACGCCGCATCCACGTGGCCCCGCACAAAAAATAAACCCATTTTGTTTGCTTCTTTTAAAATTTTTCTAACATTAAAAATCAAAAAATAAATTCAAAGAACTCCGGAAAAATTCCCTAAAAATTAGAAAATTCATAATTTTAAAAATATAACTCGAAATTAATCCAAATTTCTTTCATGTGATCCGAAATTTAATTATCTATCAATCTGAAAGGTCAAAATTGATGAATAATGAGAGTTTTAATTTTTATTTCAAAAATACATTTATTCTTTGAGTGTTTTCTCTTAAGAAAATATAAATAAATATTTATAAAATGATTTCTCTCATTATTTTAACTTTAAAAACATCTATAATCTCAAGTAAAGATAAGATTATTAAATTATTTATCTTTAAATCATCATATTTAACCCTAGTTTAAAGTGTTTTTGAGATTATAATTACTTTTTCATGGAATGATAGAAAAATACATGCATGGAAATGAAATCATTTATGCCTTAATATGCATTAATAATCCTGTTTTATTATGTTAATTTAGCATGTTATCATGATTTCATTTCCATGCATGTTATCATACTTATGTGTATTTTTCTATCATTCCATGACAAAGTAATTATAATCTCAAAAACACTATAAATTAGGGTTAAATATGATGATTTAAAAGATAAATAATTAATAACCCATCTTTATTTGAGATTATAGAGGTTTTGAAAGTTAAAATAATGAGAAAAAAATGTTTTATAAACATTTATTTATATTTTCTTAAATTAAAAATCCTTAAAAATAAATGTGTATTTTCAAATAAAATTTAAAACTCTCATTATTTATCAATTTTTATCTCTTAGAATGATAGATAATTAAATTTTGGATCAAATGAAAGATATTTGGATTAATTTGGAGTTATATATTAAAAGTTATGAATTTTCTAATTTTTAGGGAATTTTTCAGATTTTTTCTGAATTTATTTTCGAATTTCTAAAGATTTTCCGAATTTAAAATCAATTTTCTGCTTAAAATATCTATTTTTCAGATTAAATTAAAGCGCGAGGGCGACATGGCAGCCTGTGAGGCGTCGGATCATGCGATTGAAAATCGCGCGTCGATCGGATGTACCTGCGGTCCACCGGAGATTATCAACGCACGTGCTTGAATTAAAAGTATTATAACGGCTGAGATGAAACGGCGAGGATTGCATCTTGACCGCCCGATTGTGATCCAACAGGCGCGATTCATGCGTATTTATAATGCTTATCAACGGGATCATCCTGGCGCTCCATCTCAGATCCAAGGATCCCGACTTAATTTAAGCGGATTATGATGGACCGATCCATCGTAATCCTCGATCGCTTTGATCGGACGGTTACGCCCAAATGTACTATAAAAAGACATCTTCTTTGATATTCTAAAGCATTTGAGTTGGAAATCAAAGCAATTGTCCTGTCTAGACACCTCCCCTCTCGTTTCTCTCAATCCCATCGTGTTCTACACTCATTTCCGCACCTCCAAAGCATTCGAGATTGAGATTTGGTCGTGTAGATCGGTAGAAATCAATGCTTGAACTCATGAACACGTTCTTCGGCATTTTTGACGATTAATCGTGTTAATTGCGCTAATCTGATCGTTAATCATGGTTAGTGGAAGCGGTTTTTGCTATTCTTTTATTCCTTTATGTTTGATTTAGATTTAGATTAGGATTTAAGGTTTAATTTCGTTTAATTTTAGTTAAAATCGCGATTTCTTTGTCCGAAAATTTCTCTCCACTTCGATCTTCAATTTCTCCGTGAAATCAAGACCAAATTCGATGATTCTTGATTTCGTGGAATCGATTTGAAGTTCTCTTTCATAATTTATCATTTTCCCAAACTTCTATCATCAATTCATTGTTCGATTTGATCAATTTCGAAGAAAAGATCAAGAATTTCCTTATTTCCGTGTGGATTCGACCCTTACTTACCATTATACCCCTCAATTCGATTAATTTTCATCAAATTGGTAAGTTTGGAATAATTTTTGATACGAGACCGTGTGAAATCGCTGACCTCGCGGTCCCGTCTCGTCAAATGGCGCCGCTGCGAGGGATTTAAGGTAAATTTTTTATCAATTTAGTCAATTTTGACTTGGTCAACTCGGATTTTTCTCAATGATATCAATGAACTTCTATGAAATGGTTTCACGGGATTCAGCCAATTGTCTCAATTGTGGGATATCATTGAGAAATAGGAATCCATGTTATCAAAGGATTTTCTGCGATTATTTCTAGTATGGAATGAGTCAATCATCCACTTTGGTATTTCTTGAAATTCACGGAATTCAGTTGTATTTTGAGTGATCCGAAGTAGAAATCAATCATCAAGATCCTTAATTTGATAAGATTAAGTGATTTTCGCCCCTTTTCTAAGGATTACGGGCGATCACTTCTTCAAAATCGCGTTAAGAACGCGTAACTCTCACGGAGATCGACATTCAGGTACGATTGATCTCAATTATTAATATATTTTTAAGTATTTATAAGTTATTATCCATGTAAGTATCCGACCCACTCTTCATGAGAAGACGAACAGCCTAGAGAGTACGGAATAATCCCTTAGAAATAGACCTCTTTGAACGATCCTCGTAAACTCCCAAAGCTACCGAGACCGACACTACCGATACCGATTCAACTTTTGATCCAACCGAACCAGTAGAAATGGCCCAGAATAATGAGGGAAATGCCAAGAAATGCCTTAGTGACTATGCTAGGCCCCTCCTTCAGCGACCCGTCACTAGAATTCACGCACCCCTAGGAAGAGGTGCAAATTTCAGAATTGATTTCCATGTTATGAGCCTGCTTCCTATCTTCCATGGTGAGCCTTCCGAGGATCCTAATAGACACATAGATGAGTTCTCCCAAGTGTGTGAAATTAATCATCTTCAAAATGTCCCCGTCGACACGATGAAGATGAAACTCTTTCCCTCTACCCTTAGAGATAGAGCCAAAGATTGGTTTTTGAAATTAGGGAAAGAATTCACAAGTTGGACTGAAATGGAGGAGGAATTTTTAAGAAAATACTATTATGTAGGGAAGACCACCTCCGTCCGAAAAGCCATCCGCGAGTTCACCCGAGGCTCAAGTGAAACCTTTCACGAGGCTTGGGAAGGACTAAGAGATCTAACGAGGGAATGTCCACACCATGGAGTGTCTAACCACAAATTAACTCAAATATTTTATGACGGGTTAGGCCCGCAAGATAGATATCTTTTGGATGCAGCTAGCGGCGGCATCTTCATGATCAAATACGAAGACGACGCGATGGAACTCATCGAAACGGTGGCAGAAAATAGTCACCATAATGCGGCAAAACCATTTGGAAGAGGTGCAATGCCAAAAGCTCTTGACGCCAAATCAGCTAAGATGGGAATGCTCCTCGAAAGGATCGACAAAATGGCGGAAGTCCAAAACTTACAACTGGACCGACTCAACATCTGCAACGGTTCTGAAGGACTCGCCCCCGTCTCACTCCAAGAAGCGTCACCATGCGCGACTTGCTCAAGATTCGACCACGTCGAATTAGATTGCCGTGTGATGGCAATCCAAGGGCAAGGCATGTATAGACAAGGTCCATTGAGAGGACCAAGCCAACAAGGACGACCCAATTATCCCGGTAATTATCCTAACCAATATAATACCACTATTTTTAACAACTCTTCGCAGAATAATGGATATAGGAGGAACAACGATCAACCCTATCCTCCACAATATAACGGTCAGAAAAACTACCCTAATCAAACACAGTCGTCGTTCGTCCCGCCGACTCAACCACAAGCATACACGCAAGCTCCATGCCAGACCACGCGGGCATTCGACCCGATCCTCGGCGCGATCTTGCAACTAATGGAGCAAATGATGAGGATGAACTCACGCGTGGACGAAATTCAAGACTTTGTCAAGACGAACATCCAACCAACGACGGATAAAATGGGTAAGCAAGTAACTTTTACTGACCAATTACCCTCACAGGCCACGGCAAATCCAAGGAATCAAGAAGCCTCGTCGACCCAGACACACAACATTAACCATATACACGTTGACGAGGAAGCCGTAGAGACAGCGTTGGCCATATCAAGCCTTTTGAGTGGGAAAGCTCTGCCAGATCCATACAAGGATCATCCTTTCCACCAGGGCTCAAATGAAGAAAAAGAAAGGCCAATTCTTGTCGAGCAAGATAGTGATTCGGAGGACGAGGAAGAACAGGTTACGGTTGAACCTAACCCTGACAAATATAAGCCCCTTGTGCCTTATCCTCAAGCTCTTAATAGACCAAAAGCCAAGAATAGTGAAACTGATGACAACCTACTAGACTCCTTTAAAAAGGTGATGATAACCATTCCCTTGACAGAAGCCATCAAGCATATCCCTTCATACGCTAAATTTCTAAAAGGTATATGTACTCGCCATAGAAACCCTAAAAGGATCTAACTTAGTGAGACAGTAAGCTCAATCATGATGAACTCCTTACCCGTAAAAAGAGAGGACCCGGGAGCACCCATGATCACAAGTGAAATCGAAGGAATGTGCTTCACTAGATCCCTACTAGATACAGGAGCTAGTATCAACATCCTCCCCAAAGCTGTATTTGATCATCATCATGTAGGAGAGCTACAACCTTTCCTAGTAGAGCTATGCTTAGCCGATGGATCTGTTAGAAAACCCCATGGACTAGTGGAAGATGTCATCGTACGAATAGAAGATTGTTATTTCCCAGTAGACTTCTTAGTGGTCGACATGAAAATGACTAAGGAGCTAAGCCAAGCCCCGATTATCTTAGGACGACCCTTCCTAGCTACCGCAAAAGCCGTAACCGATTGGGAGAAAGGAGAAGTAATTCTCAAGGTGGGAGACCACACCGTGAAGGTCGACATCAACAAACTCATGAAATACCCTTCACGAGCTTCCGAAGACTTAGGCGCCATCGACTTTGCCAACGATGAAGACATAGACGCACGCATAGAAGAAGTTATGATGATCGAGGAGGAAGCATGATATGAGAAGCTTCCTATGGACAAGCCAACTTTGGAGCTCAAAACTCTCCTGTCCACACTCAAGTACGCCTTCCTTGATGAAGAGAAAGCAAAAGCAGTAATTATTTCATCCAAGCTGGACATGAAGCAAGAAGAATAACTACTGGAGGTGCTAAGGAAAAATAAAGAAGCAATCGGATGGACCCTGACAGACCTAAAAGGGTTGGACCCTTCACTATGTACTCATCACATCTTTCTAGAGGATGAGTCGAGACCCGTCAGGGCAGCCCAGAGATGACTCAACCCGAGGGTATGGGAGGCCATAAAAGAAGAGATTCTTAAATGGCTCAACGCAGAAATCATCTACCCCATATCCGATAGCCAATGGGTGAGTCCCGTACACGTTGTTCCAAAGAAAGCCGGAGTAACGGTCATGACGAACGAGAAAAGCGAGGAAATCCAGACACGCCTACTGACAAAGTGGAGAGTCTGCATCGACTATCTTTGCAAAGACAAGGATTTCATCATCGATGAAGAAGGGAAGCGCGCATTTACGATGCTGAAGCAAGCACTGATCGAAGCACCGATTCTACAAAGTCCTAATTGGGACTTACCCTTCGAGATCATGTGCGATGCTTCAGACTACGCGGTGGAAGCGGTCTTGGGGAAATGACTAGACAAGAAGCCGATGGCCATCTGCTATGCAAGTAAGACCCTCATCGAAGCTCAAATTAATTACACGACTACGGAGAAAGAGCTTCAATCGGTGGTCTACGCTCTCAAGAAGTTATGACCGTACATCTTGGGGAGCAAGATCATCATCTACACTGATCATGCGGCCCTAAAATACTTGCTCTCCAAGAAAGAGGCCAAACCACGACTGATACGATGGGTGCTGCTCCTTCAAGAATTTGACTTAGAGATTAAAGACAAGAAGGGCAGCGAAAACTCGGTGGCGGACCACTTATCGCATCTCCACATCTCGGGAGGAGAGGACATCAGAGATACATTTCCAGACGAGTATCTCCTCGTCATCTCGAGTCACGCCCCTTGGTACGCGCACATCATCAACTTCATCGTCACTGGATCGATCCCGGAGCATTGGAACCTGCACCAAAAAGATAAGTTCTTCCATGAGCTTAAGTACTATTTCTGGGAAAAACAGCTTATGTTCCACCTAGGATACGACCAGATTATCCGACGATGCATACCGGAGGAGGAGCAAGGAGACATACAAGAGATGTGTCACTCATCGACGTGCGGAGGACACTTCGCGGCACGAAAGACCGCGGACAAGATCCTACAGAGCAGCTTCTATTGGCCCTCCATCTTCAAGGACGCCCACTGTTTCTACACGGAGTGCTTACAATGTCAAGCGGCGATCAACATCCCCAAGCGAGATGAGATGCCAATGCGGCCGATCCTTGAGGTGGAAATCTTTGACCTTTGGGGGATAGATTTTATAGGACCTTTCCCACCTTCTGACGGGAAAGAGTACATATTGATGGCGGTGGACTATGTGTCCAAGTGGGTCGAAGCAATCCCCACTAGGACAAACGATCATCAGGAGGTTCTGCGATTCATCACACGATGCATCTTTGCCCGATACGGTTGTCCGAGGGCCATCATCAGCGACGACGGCTCACACTTCAACAACTCTCACTTCCGAGCGCTGTTGAAGAAATATGGAGTACATCACCGCATCACTACGCCATACCACCCCCAGGCGAATGGGCAAGTTGAGGTTAGTAATCGAGAAGTCAAGACTATTCTTAAGAAAATAATTCGTCCAGATGGAAAGGATTGGGCACATAAGCTCCCCGACGCATTATGGGCGTACCAGACGGCATACAAGACACCCATCGGGATGTCTCCCTTCTGGCTCATCTTCGGGAAAGCTTGCCACCTTCCGGTTGAGCTAGAGCATCAAGCCTATTGGGCTATCAAAAAGCTCAACTTCGCACTGGACGAAGCAGCGAAAGAAAGACTTCTCCAGCTCTAGGAGTTACAAGAGTTGAGGCACGACGCGTACAAAAATGCAACGATCTACAAGGAGAAGACCAAGGCCTTCCATGACCGACACATCCGACGACGATCATTCCAGGTCGACGACAAGGTCTGGCTCTACAACTCACGCCTCAAGCTCTTCCCTAGAAAGCTGCACTCCAGATGGAATGGTCCTTACGTGGTTCTGGAATTGTTCGACAGCGGAGCAGTACTCATCTCTGACCCTAAAACCGGTTGACAATTCAAGGTAAATGGCCATCGACCCATCAGTAGTCATAGGTTTTATTTTTGTTTAGTCTGGCTGAATACGTTAAACTTAGCGCTCATGGGAGGCACCCCAAGACTATCTTACCTTTTTAGTTTTTTTTTCAGTTTTTTATAGAAATCGAAGAACTACATTAGGAAAGGGCGCACCTGCACCAAAAATCCCACGAGCATCAAGGACTAATGAGCTTTTCTAAACCTATCTCACCGCACTTTTATATTGTTTTCATGTCATGATTCGATGAGTTTTTCACATGAGCATATAGTTTTCATTGAGGGCAATGAAAGATTCTAGTTGGGGGGTGAGGATTTAGAAAAAGCTCTACCATTTTCAAAAATTTTAAAATTCTACCTTCTAAAAACTCTTATTTTTTAAAAAATTTTTGAATCCACCCCAACCTTAGAAGTCTTTTCATCTAGAGATTTGACCTAATAGAGATGTAGAAGTGAGGGCCTCATAGCCCATATGATTACATTTTGAGTAATAAAGCCAAATGATCTAGAGAAACCATGGATTAGAGTTAGTGGTTGACTTCTTTGGGGTTGGTTACCTAACAGGCACCAAGGAAAAAGAGTAATCAGAGGTTGCAATGCCATGGGATTGAAAAGGAGAGTATTTGAGAGAAAATAAAATTCCATCCCCGACCTACTATTAGCCAAAACGGCTTAGTATAAGGAATTTCTCGATTCTACACTTTTTCCTTTAAAGAGTGCAATGATACATAAATTTTTGTAGCACCTATCTTTCCTTATAGGCATGTAGTCTTTCTCTTCAAAGCAGTCAAGTAGTTACACCAATTTATTTTAAACTTCGCTTATGATGATGAACACTCGCAAGTGAACTCACATATCCATCTCATCTTCCATTTTTCCTCCCACCTGTACTTATACCTTCACTACACTTCATTTGCTACACACTCTCTTCAGAAACCCTAAAACTCCTCCACATCATCATTCTAGTCTTTTGAAATGCTTAAAAAATAAAAAAAATAAATGGCCAAGTAGTAACACCAATTTGTTTTAAACTTTGCTTTTGATGATGAACACTCCCAAGTGAACTCACATATCCATCTCACCTTCTATTTTTCCTCCCACATGTGCTTATACCTTCACTATACTTCATTTGCTACATACTCTCTTCAGAAATCCTAAAAATCCTCCACATCATCATTCTAGTCTTCTGAAATGCTTAAAAAAAAGAAGAAAAGAAAGAGGAGAAAAGTCAAAAGAAAGAGAGAAATAAGAAGTTACAAGAAGGAAAATAAGTGGGAAAATCTTCTACCTTTATCTCTACCTCCACTATCATCTCCACCATCTACCCTATCCATCATCATCCACCTCACTTGGGAGTATAATCACCATAAGTGGTACCTTCTTTGCTTTTATAATCCACTTTCTTTTATCAGCATATTTGCTTTTAGTCAAGTCATACCCTTAGAAGTAGTATCTTTATTTCCTTCAGCCTCCTCACACGATGCATCCAAAGATAGGAATCCTTTTGAATTGCACTCTTTTAAGGAGGAAAGCGAGTTGAGGGGAATTCTAAGTACTAAGTAGCCTCCATTTTGAGGGAAGGAGTGATGTGTTTATGGAGAGGGTAAGGAATTACATCCACTCATGAGAGAGTGAGTATATTTTCAGCACCATAGCATCATACCTTAGATAGGCTCCCCTTGATTACAATCAAGAGTTAGACTTGAGCATTACCCGATGAGCACTACCCTAACATACACTAAAGAAGTCAACCTAGAGATGGAATCTAGATCATTATGGCCTACACTATGAGGAAAACGTGATCATACATTTATACACTTCACCTTTTTACTATTAAGATCAAAGGATGAAAAGACCTTCTAGGGAGACCATATAGTAAATTGCTAAGAGACTAACAATAATTTAAGTTGGGGGGTGTGATAACATGCTAAATTAACACAATAAAACATGATTATTTATGCATATTAAGACATAAATGATTTCATATCCATGCATGTTATCATACTTATGTGTATTTTTCTATCATTCCATGAAAAAGTAATTATAATCTCAAAAACACTATAAATTAGGGTTAAATATGATGATTTAAAAGATAAATAATTAATAACCCATCTTTACTTGAGATTATAGAGGTTTTTAAAGTTAAAATAATGAGAAAAAAATGTTTTATAAACATTTATTTATATTTTCTTAAATTAAAAATCCTTAAAAATAAATGTGTTTTTGAAATAAAATTTAAAACTCTCATTATTTATCAATTTTTATCTTTTAGATTGATAGATCATTAAATTTTGGATCAAATGAAAGAAATTTGGATTAATTTGGAGTTATATATAAAAAGTTATGAATTTTCTAATTTTTAGGAAATTTTTTCGATTTTTTCTGAATTTATTTTCAAATTTCTAAAGATTTTCCGAATTTAAAATCAATTTTGTGATTAACATATCAATTTTTCAGATTAAATTAAAGCGCGAGGGCGACGTGGCAGCCTGTGAGGCATCGGATCATGCGATTGAAAATCGCGCGTCGATCGGATGCACCTGCGGTCCACTGGAGATGATCCACGCATGTGCTTGAATTAAAAGGACTATAATGGCTGAGATGCAATGGCGAGGATCGCATCTTGACCGCCCGATTGTGATCCAACGGGAGCGATTCATGCGTTTTTATAACGCTTATCAACGGGATCATCCTGGCGCTCCATCTCAAATCCAACGATCAGGACTTAATTGAAACGGTCCACGATGGACCGTTCCATCGTAACCGTCGATCGCTTCGATCGGACAGTTACACCCAAATGTACTATAAAAAGACATCTTCTTTGATATTCTAAAGCATTCGAGTTGGAAATCAAAGCAATTGATCTATCTAGACACCTCCCCTCTCGTTTCTCTCAATCCCATCGTGTTCTACTCATTTCCGCACCTCCGGAGCATTTGAGATTGAGATTTGGTCGTGTAGATCGGTAGAAATCGACAATTGAACTCACGAATGCGTTCTTTAGCATTTTCGACGATAAATCGGGTTCATTGCGCTAATCCGATTGCTAATCGTGGTTAGTGGAAGCGGTTTTTGCTAATCTTTCGTCCCTTTATGTTTGATTTCAATTTAGATTAGGATTTAAGGTTTAATTTCATTTAATTTTAGTTAAAATCGTGATTTCTTCGTTCGAAAATTTCTCTCCACTTCGATCTTCAATTTCTTCGTGAAATCAAGACCAAATTTGATGATTCTTGATTCCGTGGAATCGATTTGAAGTTCACTTTCATATTTACCATTTTCCCCAATTTCTATCATCAATTCATCGTCCGATTTGATCAATTTTGAGAAAACAGACAAAATTTCCTTATTTCCCTGTGGATTCGACCCTTATGTACCATTATATCCCTCAATTCGATTAATTTTCATCAAATTGGTAAGTTTGGAATTATTTTTGACACGAGACCGTGTGAAATCGACGACCTTGCGGTCCCGTCTCGTCATTATCACACTCCCGAACTTAAATTATTGCCAATCTCTTAGCAATTCACTATATAATCCCCCTTGAAGATTTTTCCATCCTTTGATCCTACTACTAAAAAGGTGAAGTGTATAAATGTATGATCACGTTTTCCTCATAGTGTTGGCCATAATGATCTAGATTCCATCTCTAGGTTGACTTCTTTAGTGCATATGAGGGTAGTGCTCATCGACTAATGCTTAATTCTAATCCTTAATTGTAATCAAGGTGAGCATATCTAAGGTATGATGCTATGGTGATGAAAAGATGCTCACTCTCTCATGAGTGGATGTAATTCCTTGCCCTCTCCATAAGTACATCACTCCTTCCCTCAAAATGGCGGTTACTTAGTATTTTTGAATTCCCCTTAACTCCCTTTCCTCCTTAAAAGAGTGCAATTCAAAAGGATTCATATCCTTGGATGCATTGTGTGAGGAGGCTGACGGAAATAAAAGATACTATTTCTAAAGATCTGACTTGGCTAAAAGCAAATATGCCGATGAAACAAAGTGGATTATTGATGAAGCGTTTTAGTGCGGTTGTTAAACACACAAATGTAGGTCAAAAAAAATTTATAAAACCGAACTCACAAAGATAAAGATATACAATCAAGTAATGTGCAAGTATCGGGTCGATCCACAGAGAGCAGGGTTGACTTTAATTGCAGAGTTGACTTGGTCAAACTTAGGTTTAAAAGAGGTTTTAAAGAAGTAAAAATAAGATGTAATGAATGGAAATGATATAGATATACTAAATAAGAAACTTTAACAATTGAAATCTCGGATTTGGGCAGAGAAAAGTCAAAAGTCAAAGTCAAAGCATTGACTTTGACTAACAGGAGGTGTTCTCTAAAATCAGAAAATCAAAAGGTGTCAGAAGATTACGAAAATTATATATTTGGAAACTAAAGAGAAAATGGAATTTATTGATATAAAATTTGTGATTTTTGGATAAGAAATAGATTTACTATGAATTATTGAAAATCAAATATCAGAAAATCCCTGAAATGAACACCTCAGAGGAAATCTTCAAATTGACTGCCCCAATGAAATCAAATCTTGTAATTTCTATATCAATAGAAATTTAAGAACGAGAGGAATCTAAAGAGACCAAAATGATTGAATTCCAATTTGTAAATTGAAAGTAATTGACCCCGAAAGTCAACGTTTGAATTTTGATGAAGAATGAATAGTTCTCAATCAAACGTCAAATTGAAGGGGCAAATGAACTCGGAATTCAATGAATTTGGTATCCACAGAAAGGTGATGAAAATAGAAATCCAACGAAACATAAATCAAGTGATTTAGAATAATAATCAGAGAGGTATCCTATTTTCAAAATCAGCAATTTTTCACACTAAAATTGGGGGAAAATGAAGAACACTATGAACTAATTTACAAAATTAACGACCTAAACCTAATAAAATCTCAAATTACCACCGTATAATTGATCGAATCTCACTACTAACCTTATTGCCACAAGAATGGGGCTTCAATTCACGTGGATTGAAGCAAATTTGCTCGATTTCTTCCTCGCGGACGTTCAGAATTTAGGGGGAAAATTCGATGAAATCCGGTGATTAATTCATGATTATCATGCTTCAGGCTGCGGAATTAAACTCTTGGGAGCAGAGGATCACGAGAACTTAAGACCTTCCTCGAAATTTGCTTAATTTCTTCACGAATCGATCAAAAGTTAAGTTAAAAGAAGAGAAGAACATCGGTTTTTAAAGGGATTTCCGCGCGACGATCGTCAGCCGTTCGTTCCGTGATGAAGCGAATCCAAAGGGATCGTGGCCCACGACACGGTCCATGATCTCATTCAAGGAGAGGCGTTCGATGCAGATCGAACACTCCACGCGTCTCCTTGATTTAGCGATCGTGAGCCACGATCTCGCGATCTTGAGCTTTGATCGCACGATCGTTGCTTATCCACCATCTAATTGCCGTCGTCGCGTTGAGGTGAGTCCGCGTGCCTCCTTTTCCATCAAATTTAATCGTGGTTGTTTGATCGCGATCATCTGCTTATTTTAAGGTCTTCGATTTGATGACGATCGGGAGCTTCTCGGGATGCTGATAACATGCATTTATAACTTGAATTCTTATCTTAATTAACTCATATTCATGCTTATTTTATGTGAATATGATGCATGTTATCATACTTTTTTAGGAATTTTCTCCATTGGCATGTTATTTCACTAAAGTTGATATTTATGCATAAATTAGGGATAATTTCATGCTTAATAGATGATTAATCTTTTGTTTAAAATTAATATAAGTTAATCTCTGTTATTGAATGAGTTTTGACTTTCGTAAATGTTTGGAAGAATGATTTTATGATGAATTTTTGATTTAGAATGTTTATTGAGAAATGATTTAAGTAAATTATAAGTCATCCTGATTTATTCTTTCTAAATATATTTTAAATGACATGATCTTAAAAAGAAAAGAATTTGTGATCCAATGGAGAAAATTTGGATTAAAAAGGAGTTGTATATTTTAAGATATGATTTTTTGAAGTTTTAACCTTTTTTTGATTTTTATTCGAATTTTAAAGTAATTTTTTGATTAATTTACTTGTTAAAATCGCGAAAAGGGGGGTATTTTGGTCCACACGCCCCCGTATGCTGACGTGGCGAGATGGTGACGTGGCACGCGGGACCACCGGCGGATGCGACGTGGCACTGAGGCCACGTGGCAGGGCCGCAAGTGGCCCACGCGTGGCGCATGAAGGACACGTGTACACGTGTCACGAGTCTAATACATTTAATATAAGCCTATTCTTAGAACTTGCTAACAATGCAATGCACTTCCCTATTTAAGCGCAAAGTTTCATGTCATTTCCTCCGTGTGGGACTATGTTCCCACACGGTTTCTGTTTTGCAGGACGCGTGGCGACACGATAGGCGTCGGATTCAGCCGGTTCAGATCGCAGGGCGTCGATCGCGTGGACTCGAGTCCACGCGATCGCCAGATCAAACACGTGCTGAAAATACATAGTAAGTGAAATGATCGCAGGGCTTACCTTTCGCCACGTGGATGCGTCGAGAGCGTCCGATCTTCGTCGACACGAGGACCATGCGATCTCCATCGGACGGCCACGTTGATCGCGCGATCGAGGCCGTCCAATCTACCTGACTTCATCGATCCGATGGCCACGTGAGGTGCGATCCGCCTCTCTTCGTGAAGATCGCGGGAGCATAGGATTCCGATCTGACGGCCAGGAGAACCCCTATCTGCCCCTATTCGTGAAGATCGGTGGAGCGTCGAATTCCAATCCGACGGCGTCGGCAGCTCATGGAAGAACTCCACGATCGCGGCTCGATCGAACCGCGATCGCGGCGTGATCGAGCCGCGATCGAGGAGATTTCGCCGTGGAATCGTAGCCGGTCAAACGGACGGTGATCGACGAAGCACTAACACCACGATCGACGCCCGATCGCGACCCGATCGTGGCACGATCGTGGCGAAAATCGCGGCGAAAATCGTGGCAAACGTGAAGGAAAATTGAAGCTAAACTAGAGCCGATTCGTCGCGAAATTGAAGCCACGACCCACGCCCAAGGAATCGCCTCCACGACGCTTAAAAACCGCCCCCACGAACGCGTCAATTGCCCATGATCTTCGGGCCAATTTCCCTCTTTAAAAGCATGTATTTCCCTTCTTTGTTCTTGAACTTTTGATCGATTCGTGAAGGAATTAAGTGAATTTCGAGGAAGATCTTTAGTTCATCGTGATCCCCCTGCGTTTAGACTCAATTCCGAAGGGATTGGAGTGGGATTGATCACGAATTCCTGCTTGATTTCATCGAATTTTCCCCTTGAATTCTGAAAATCCATGAGAAAGGATCAGAGCAAATTCACTCCAATTCCCGCAAATTGGAGCTTAATTCTCATGGCAATCGGGTTAGTAGTGAGATTCGATCGATTATCAAGAGGTAATTTGTGTTTTTATTAGATTTAGAAGTTTAATTTTGCAAATTAGTTCATAGTGTTATTCATTTTCCCTAATTTTTGGTCTGAAATTTTGCTGATTTTGAAAATAGGATATCTCTCTGATTATAATTCCAAATCACTAATTTTGGCTTCATTGGATTCCTCTTTTCATCAGCTTTCCGTGGATAGAAAATTCATCAAATTCCGAGTTCATTTGATCCTTCAATTTGACGTTTGACCAAGGACTGTTCATCTTTCATCAGAAGTCAAACGTTGACTTTCGGGGTCAATTACTTTTTATTAACAAATCACAATTTGATAATTTTGATCTTGTTGGATTTCTCTGGTTAGTAGCTTTCCATTGATATACAAATTGCAAGATTTGGATTTCATTTGGGCATTCAATTTGAAGATTTCCTCTGAGGTGTTAATTTCGGGGATTTTCTGATCATTGATTTTCAATAATTCATAATAAATCCAATTCTTATCTAAAAATTATGAAATATATATCAATAAATTCTATGTTTTCTGTAGTTTCCAAATATCTACTTTTCGTAATCTTCTGATTCTGTTTGATTCTCTGGTTTTGCAGAGCATCTACTACTGGTCAAAGTCAACGCTTTGACTCTGACTTTTGACTTTTCTCTATCAAATCCGAGATTTCAATTCTTAAAACTTCTTATTTACATTATTTATATCATTTCCATATCTTACATCTTATTTTATCTTATTTAAAACTCCTTTTAAACCTAAGTTTGACCAAATCAACTCTGCATTTAAAGTCAACCCTGCTCTCTGTGAATCGACCCGATAGTTACCCAATACTTGATTATTATATCTTGTCTTTGTGAGTTCGGTTTTATAAATTTTGTTTGACCATCGTCTTTGTGTTTTAACGACGCACGAAAATGACACGTCAGATGCCACGTGTTGTAAGGTAAGCCGTTCATCGCGTTCACTTACTCCTCTTATTGAGCACGTGCTCGTGATGGAGATCAGGTGGATTCCTTGTCCATCGCATCGATGTGTTTCACTTGAAGCCCATCTATCCAACGTTCGCGGTTCCGCCACGTCACCTGCAAAAGGTAAGAACCGTGCGGGAACATAGTCCCATACGGAAGAAAAAGGCGAGAGTTATGCGTATATAAGGTAAGCCCCAATACTCTCACCAGGGCCCACTAACCTGTGGGCTCTTCACTTGTCGACCCCCCTGCCACGTGGCACCCCACACGGGCATCCACGCGGACCCGCGTGGACCCGCGTGGCCTCCTGTCACGTGTCCGCGCCCTGTGCACCACCGGCGCCTCGCGTGGGCCACCCGTGGCCGTGCCACGTGGCCTTAGTGCCGCGTGGCATCCGTGCGGTGGTCTCGCGCGCCACGTCAGCTTGCGCGCTGGTCCTTCTCGCCACGTCAGCTCTTGCGGTAAGTTAACCCCTTTTTTTGCAATTTAAATAAAGAAATACTCATAAAATCAAAGATAAAAAATCAGAAAAAAGGGCATAAACTCAGAAATTCATAACTTTAAATGTAGAACTCCTTTTTAATTTGAATTTTCTCCATTAAATCACAATTCTCTTCCTTTTTAACATCATGTCATTTAAAATATATTTTCAAAGAAGAAATTAAGATGAATTAAAAATTAACTTAACTCATTTCTTAAGAATTCTTCTTAATGATAATTTCATCTTAAAATTATCCTTCAAAGCATGCCCTAAAGTCAAAGTAATTCAAGAAAAGAGATTAACTTCTATTAATTTTAACTTTGCAAAAGACTAATCATCCATCAAGCATGAAATTATCCCTAATTTATCCATAAATATCGACTTTAGTGAAATGACATACCAATGGAGAAAATTCCTAAAAAGTATGATAACATGCATCATATTCACATAAAATAAGCATGAATATGAGTTAATTATGATAAGAAATTAAGTTATAGGATTTCTGAAGAGAGTATGTAGCAAATGAAGTGTAGTGAAGGTATAAGTACATGTGGGGAGGAAAATGGATGGTGGGATGGATATGTGAGTCACTTGGGAGTGTTCATTATCAAAAGTGAAGTTTTAAAACAAAGTGGTGTAGCTACTTGACTGTTTTGGAAGATATAAACTACATGCCTATAATGAAAGAGAGGCGCTACAAGAATTATGGATCATTGCACTCTTTAAAAGGGAAAGTCTAAAATCGAAAAATTCGTTATACTAGGCAGTTTTGGCTAATGATAGGTAGGGAATGAAATTTTATTTTATCTCGAATACTCTCCTTTTCAATCCCATAGCATATCAACCTCTGATTACTCTTTTTCCTTGGTGCCAGTTAGGTACCCAACCCCAAAGAAGTCAACCACTAAGTATAATCCATGGTTTCTCTAGATCATTTGGCTTTATTACTCAAAATGTAATCATATGGGCTATGAGGCCCTCACTTCTACATCTCTAGTAGGTCAAATTTCTAGATGAAAAGACTTCTAACATGGGGTGGATTAGATCAAAGTTTTGAAAAATAGGAGTTTTTAGAAGGTAGAATTTTAAAATTTTTGAAAATGGTAGAGCTTTTTCTAAATCCTCAACCCCAACTGGAATCTTTCATTGCTATCAATGAAAACTACATGCTCATGTGAAAAACTCATCAAATCATGACATGAAAATAATAAAAATGTGGTGAGGGAGGTTTAGAAATGCTCATTATTCCAATGACGCTCGTGGGATTTCTGTGCAAGTGCGCCCTTTCTTAATGTAGTTATCCGATGTCTATAAAAACTGAAAAACACATAAAACTAAAAAGGTAAGATAATCTTGGGGTGCCTCCCAAGAGCGCTAAGTTTAACGTCTTCAGCCAGACTAAACAAAAATAAAACCTACGATTAATGATGGGTCGAGGGTGATACTGTCACGTCCTCGAGTGCTCGGTAAGATGCACATTTACCTTATCTACCGGTGCGGGTGGCTCTGAGGTCAGGTACGGCTTGAGACGATGGTCGTTTACCTCGAATTGTCGACCGGTTTTAGCGTCGGAGATGAGTACCGATCCGCCGTCGAACAACTCCAAAACCACGTACGCACCATTCCATCTGGAGCGCAGCTTTCCTGAAAAGAGCTTGACACGCGAATTGTAGAGCCAGACCTTGTCGTTGACGTGGAATGATCGTCATCAAATGTGTCGGTCGCGGAAGGCCTTGGTCTTTAACGTGTCATTTTCGTGCGTCGTTAAATCACAAAAACGCCGGTCAAACAAAATTTATAAAACTGAACTTACAAAGATAAGATATAAAAATCAAGTAATGTGTAAGTATCGGGTCGATCCACAGACAGTATGGTTGACTTTAATCGTAGAGTTAACTTGTTCAAACTTAGGTTTAAAGGAGTTTTAAATAAGAGAAAACAAGATGTAAGGAATGGAAATGATATAAATAAACTTAATAAGAAGTTTTAAGAATTTAATTCTCGGGTTTGACAGAGAAAAGGCAAAAGTCAAAGTCAAAGCGTTGACTTTGACCAACAGTAGGTGTACTGTAAAATCAGAGAATCAAACAATATCAGAAGATTACGAAAATTATATATTCGGAAATTAGAGAGAAAATGGAATTTATTGATATATAATTCGTGATTTTGGATAAGAAATGGATTTACTATGAATTATTGAAAATCAAATATCAAAAAATCCCCGAAATGAACACCTCGGAGGAAATTGTCAAATTGACCGATCAAATGAAATGCAAATCTTGCCATTTATATGTCAATGGAAGCTAAGAGCAGAGGAATCTAACTAGACCAAAATTATTGAAGTCTGATTTGTGAATTAAAAGTAATTGACCCTGAAAGTCAACGTTTGACTTCTAACGAAAGATGAACAGTCCTCGGTCAAACATTAAATTAGAGGGTCAAATGAACTCAAAATTTGATAAATTTGCTATCCACGGAAAGCTGAGGAAAAGAGAAATCCACTGAAACTAGAATCAAGTGATTTGGAATTATAATCAGACAGATATCCTATTTTTCAAAATCAGAAATTTTTGGACTAAAAATTGGGGAAAATGAAGAACAATATGAACTAACTAGTGTCTACCCGATCTGAAACAGATCGGGAGAGAGAGAGCGGGAGATTGATATTCCGTAAGGAAAGTCAAAAAGAAGAGCAAGAAATATAGTTATATGATATTTCTCCCTCCCTCCCTCTCACTCTCTCTCCCGCCCTCCCTCTCTCCTTCGCTCTCTCTCCAATCCTCCCTCCCTCCCTCTCTCCCCCTCTCTCTCTCTCCCGCCCTCCCCCCTCTCTCCCTCTGAATATAGAAAAAGTGGCATCTTGCCTCATTGATGGAACAGTCAGTCTGGAGATATTCTCTCCAACAGGAATTCGTGAAAGTTGATAGATGTCGCAAAATTTACGCATGAATCATTCTAATCAATGATTTCGCGGAGATGGTGTGAGGACGGGAAAACAGTGGATTCTTTGTCACAACCAATTGACATGGGGATCTGACCTTTCTTTTGAAAATCGTCCTTGGGCCTTGAGTATCCACAACCACATGAGCACATGTCAATATTGTGCCATCGGGATCAATTATAGTGCCACATCCCACACTCTTTCCAACCGTTAACCCAAAATAACCTGTAAATGATACATAGTAACTGTAAATTTTTTTAATAAACTGTGAAAATAGATATCACTGGATGACTACCTTGAATAGTGGAAACATTGGAGATATTAACGACGGCAGGAGAGACCTTGGCGGCTGCCGTTGAAATGGAATTTCTACCCAAGCAACCGTTACAGCAGTGCTAACTATCATCACCATCAGACGGAGCAGTTGCAACGGAGAAGAGAGGTGACTGAACCAATCCTAAAAATGCATTTTGTTTCCAAATGAGGATGAGAATCTCCATAATTTTCAAATAAGAAATATAAAGAAGACACAAACCCGGTATGCGAGATCCCATCATGCAAAGGCAGAGAAGCCGTATAAAACTTGTGCAGATCTGCTCCCGTTGCTTCGAAATCATCATTTGCAAAGGCAGAGAAGCCGAAAGAGCTGACAGATGTATATCAACGATTATGAGTCTTAGTTCTTCAAAGGAGCAAACTATTAAAAAGATGAAACAGAGGTCTCTGATTCACCTCACCTCACGATCGCCGTTCGCCGGCGAAATCACCTCACGATCGCCATTCGCGGATCTTCCTTCTCTAGGCGGAATGATTATCAAAAATCATTTTCAAATCGGAAATGAAGATCAATAAATGTTTTTGATCGGAAACGAAAATCGGAAACGAAAATCGGAGTACCAAAATCAGACTTTCGGAGTACGAAAATCGGAGTACGAAAATCGATGTTCTCGGGAAAATCGGAGAGAGAGATATAGAGAGAGAGAGAGAGAGAGAGAGACCTACCTTCTTCTTCAAGAGGTTGCGAGGTTGCAACCGAGAGAGTCGGGGAGAGAGAAAAAGAAAGAGTGGGGGAGATAGAAAAAAAGAGAGTCGGGGAGAGAGAAAGACTAATGTAACCATCATTGAAATACAGAGATTTAAGCTATCGTTGAAATTCATCTACCTATAAGGAGGGGTAAAAATGGAAGAAAAAAGAGCTTCACCAAACCTATTCTATTATGTAATATAATACTAGTGTCTACCCGATCTGAAACAGATCGGGAGATGAAAATCACATAAATTTGCAGTTTAGCTCTGAGGTTAGCGGTCAAATGGAGGCAGCAGACGCGGAGAGGTCAAATACGCCTAAATCCGAGGTCTCTCAGCAGACGCGGAGATTTAGAAATCACACCTAAATCGGAAATTCATATCAGAAAATAGAAGATATCTAATTTGAAAGAGAAAAGAACATATAATAAAAAATCAGAAAGACTGGAAAAAAGAAAATCGAAAGAAAAGAAATCGAAAGTACAAATTTAGAAAATCGAAAAGAAATTAGAACAAAATTGATGAAAACAGAAAGGAAGGTAGATTTAAAAATAACGAAGAATGAAAAATGGAATGTAGGAAATAGATTAATCAAAATGGAATTTATAAAACCAAAATGTTGAGAATGAAAAAAAATCAGAAAAGAGAAACTGTCTTATGTTTCTCTCTCTAATGTCACTTTTTCTCTCTCTCTCTACATGTCAGCCATGCACGTTGATCTTATCGTCCGGTACTTGCTTTCCTAGCCCACTTGAATAACAGTGGGAAAATGCATAACAAATTAGGCGCGGAAAATAGATCAGGCGCGGATCTTTTTGAATCGCATTGTTATGCATAAAAAAAGATCGGGTGTAGAAAGTTGACATAGGTAATCGCGCGCGGATCCCAATGTTATGCATCTTATCGACGGAGGTAATCTCCAGGAGGATCCTGGTTGAAGATGAATCTATAGCTCGAAAATCACCCAAACTTGCGGGAGAAGAACAAAACATTGGACTACATGGATAGTGAAATACTTGGAATTAAAATTCATTACCTCTTCACAGGCCTAAAAAAATGTTTATTTTTTAAAATATTAAAAAACCAGAAGGATGATTTTACTCTATTGATTAAGACCTTATGAATGAATCAGAGTTTAACCGCATGATTAACACGATAGTTGATGGGATTAATAGGGTCGTCGTCCGCGCTGCTGCCTTTGCCGATGCCTTGAGCCCTTGCGATTTGGCACTGCGCTGCAGCCTTTAGCCGCGTCGGTCCTCAATGATGCCGCCATCTGCCTTTCCCGCAGCAGTCGGCGTCTAGAAGGGAGCTTGGTGGCTGCTGACGATCTCGTTGGCCACCATCGTTGGGATCATCACGCAGCCGCTCCCGCTCGACAGCAGCAGCCTAAAAAAATCGTTTATTTCTTAAAAAAACTGGCAGGATGATTCTACTATATTCATTAAAACCTAAAAAATAAATTAGAGTTTAACCGCATGAATAACACGATAGTTTATGGGATCAATCGGGTCGTCGTCCGCGCTGTCACCTCCGCCGCCGCCTTTAGCCGCTGCAACGGCGCCGCGCTGCAGCCTTTAGCCGCGTCGGTCCTCAATGATGCGACCATCTGCCTCATCCCGCGGCAGGCGGCGTCTAGAAGGGAGCTTGGTGGCTGCTGACAATCTCAGTGGCCACCATCGTTGGGATCATCACGCAGCCGCTCCCGCTCAGCAGCAGCGACCTAAAAAAATGTACATTTTTTAAGAAAACTGGCAAGATGATTTTACTATATTGAGTAGGACCTAAAACAACCCGTACATGTAGACGTATTTGTGGCACAGCTCGAATGTGTTCCTAAGAATTGACGACTGCATCTTCGATTCACCGCTCTCCTTCCCTCCCCCACTGCTCCCGCGTCCCGCCCTCCCTCCCTCCCTCTCTCTCCCGCCATCCCTCCCTCCCTCCTCTCTTTCTCCCTCTCTCTCTCTCCCCCTCCCTCCCTCTCCCTGTCTCTCTCTCCCGCCTTCCCTCCCTCCCTCCGTCTCTCTCCCGGCCTCCCTCCGTCTCTCTCTCCCGCCCTCCCTCCCTTCCTTCGTCTCTCTCCAGGCCTCCCTCCCTCTCTCTCCTGCCCTCCCTCCCTCCCTCTCTCGCGCCCTCTCTCCCGCCCTCTCTCTCTCTCCCTCCCTCCCTCTCTCCGTCTCTCTCCTGCCCTCCCTCTCTCTCCCTCCCTCCCTCCGTCTCTCTCCCGCCCTCCCGCCCTCCCTCCCTCCCTAGCTCTCTCGCTCTCTCATGTCCTACCTCTCTCTCTCTCCCTCTCTCGCTCTCTCCTGCCCTCCCTCCCTAGCTCTCTCTCTCTCCTGCCCTAACTCTCTCTCTCTCCCTCTCTCGCGTCAGACACTGAATCTAAAGCTACCAAGCATCAGAGGTACTGCTTGTGCACTCTGCTCCAGTTCTCCTCCCACCACATTCTCGCGTGCATCTCATTGAACCTCTCCTGGCTGCTCAAAATGACACATTCAGAAACCAGCACAAATCCATGACCTAGAGAGAGAAACAAAACATCTTCAGAAAAGTCAACGTACCTAAACCGCACTCTCCGGAGCTCGCGTCCACCGCTCGCGGTGGCTCTAATAGTAATATAAACTCCGGGCTCGTCCTGCTCCACCCATTCTCTCTCTTCATTTTCCTCGACAGATTCGCTCGTCCTCGTCGAATAACCTTTCGAGGAAGAGCTCCTCGTCATTCCAGAAATTTTCTGGAGACGATTTTCGGAAATGGGGGGCGTGACGGGTTTCTCCGGGGCAGATTCCGCATGCGAGATCTAAGAATGTTTTAAGATAAATTAAAGATGGGGGTTTCGAAGGAATCTAGAAATTGGGCTGTTTTTTGGGGACCTCGTCTTCGGATTGAGGAATTGAGAGAGGGACGGATCAAGGGTGGAGGCGGTGGATGTTGTAGAGCTCCATGATCTTGTCGCAGTTCTCTGCCCACCATCGTTGCGCTTGCATTCTGTCAAACATCTCACGGCTAGAGACAATATTAAAATGAATCAGGAATTAAATGCATCGATCGGCTATTTGAATTAAAACGAATGTATAATATCGCATAATTAAGTATTTCTACATATAAATTGATCCATGAAGATCGATGAAAGCTGTATTTTCTGTATATAAATTGATCCACGGAGAACGGGGATACAAAACTTTGCGAATCCCCGTAAGAAGTTTGGCGGAGGAACTTTTTTAATTAAAAAAAGAGTAAAATAATGCTGATCGAATCGATTGCGCCAATCGATAAAAAGAAAATCGTGCGGAGGAACTTCTTGCGCAAAGAGAACAAAGCAGAAATGAAATCGGAACTACTAAAAACAAAAATCGGAGAATCAGAAAATACAAATGAAAAATCAGAAATTGGAAATTGAAAAATCGGAAATCAGAAAATACAAAATCAGAGAATCGAAAAATACAAATAGAAAAAATCGAAAAAATCGGAAATCAGAAAATACAAAATCAGAGAATCGGAAAATACAAATGGAAAATCGGAAATCGGAAATCGAAAAATCGGAAATACGAAAATCAAAATCAGAAATGAAAATTAGAAATACCAAAAACAAAAATCGGAGAATCAGACTGTCGGAGAGAATACAAAATCGGAAAATGGAATTGGAAAAAACGAAAATCAAAAAATCAGAAATGAAAAAATAATACAAAATTGAAATATGAAAATCGGAAAATCGGAAAAGGAAATACAAAATCGAAATAAGAAAATCGAGAAACGAAAATCGGAAAAGGAAAAGGAAATACAAAAATGAAAATCGAAATCGAAAAACGAAAATCGGAGAATCGGAAAATACAAATGGAAAATCGAAAAATCAGAAATCCGAAAATCGGAAAAGGCAAAGGAAATACAAAATTGAAATATGAAAATTGGAAAACGAAAATCGAAAAATCGGAAATCGGAAAATCTGAAAAGGAAAAGGAAATACAAAATCGAAATATGAAAATTGGAAAACGAAAATCGGAAAAGAAAAAGGAAATACAAAAACGAAAATCGAAATCGAAAAACGAAAATTGGAGAATCGGAAAAGGAAATCGGAAATATGAAAAACGAAAATCGGAAAAGGAAAAGGAAATACAAAAACAAAAATCGAAA
>CM044103.1:14729475-14814019 GCA_024174645.1 Lemna minuta
TGGGAGCGATTCCTTGGGGCAACGTCGTTGCTTCAATTCCGCTCCAATTTGGTGGTAAGTTAGCTTCAATTTCTCTTCAAAAAGAACCACGATCGCGCCTTGATCGGGCCGCGATCACGCCTCGATCGGGCCAAGATCGCGCGTCGATCGTGGTGTTGATGCTCAACATCCACCGTCCGATGATCGTGGAGGTGATTCCACGACTGAAACTGCACGATCGCGGCTCGATCGGACCGCGATCGTGGAGTTCTTCCACGAATCGTCTAAGCCGTCAGATCGCGATCGCGTGGAGAGTCCACCGCCAGTCCTCCGATCGATGAAGATCGCGATCAAACCGCGATGACGATCGGAAGCCTCTCATGACGCCACGTGTCGCTAGGTACGCCCTTCGATCAAGCTTCACATATGTGATATTTCTGCACGTGCTATATTGATGATCGTGTGGACTCAAGTCCACGCGATTGATGGATGTCTCCTCTTCGCAATCGAATCCGACGAAGCTCATAGCTCCACGTGTCCTGCACACGTAAGACGTGTGAGACATAGTCCCACACGGAAGAAAATATAGATAAAAACACGTATAAGTATTGGGGCGCTATAACGCTTTCGCGTTACCGCCCCCCTATCTTACCAGGGACCCACTATGCCCGTGGGCCCTCCAACTGCCGTCCCCTCCTGCTACGTGGCGCCCCACACGGGCGCCCACGTGGACTCGTGTGGACGCGTGGACCCCTGCCACGTGGCCACGTCCTGTGCGCCTCCTGCGCCCCGCGTGGGACACCCCGGCTCTGCCACGTGGCCTCAGCGCCGCGTCGCACTTGTGTGGTGGTCTCGCGTGATAACATGCAAAATAGAGCAAGAAAATATGCTCATCCTTGTTATAAAATAGTTAAAAAAATCAATATCATTCATGATTATTGCATGTTATCATATGATTTTGCCAAACTGAATATTCTTGAGATAAATGAAGAAAAAAAAGATTTTTTTACAATCATTAAGAAAGTTTTGTACATGTGCTGAATTCTCTGTTTTTAATTCCTTAAATGCTAAAAAAAATTCCTTACAATTTTTTGAATTTTTGTTCATTAAGGAATCTTTTTAAACTAAAGCCCTTAATGGGCTCGTCCGATTTTATGGCTTCTTAGTATATGTGCAAGATTTGTATGAAGACAGCTTCAACCAATGGTGAGTGAAAGCACGACGTTGCATATAATGCAACACGTACAGAGGAATAAAGCGCGTGTACCTGGCGCTTTTCATGAAAGTACAACACAACCAATGGATTTGTATGACGATAGCTTAAACCAATGGCGAGTGGAAGCACGACGTTGTGTATATTGCAACCCATACAGAGGGGTAAAGCGCATATACCTAGCACTTTTCACGGAAGCGTATCACCACCAATTGTGATCAGCAATTACCTGCAAGACGCGATTGAAGCACACTGAGAGTGCAGAGCAACAAGCATCACGAACCTAACTAACCCGCATAACCTCGAAGAATGGGTCAGTTAGGTTAAAAAGGGGGAAAGCAGAAGAGGAGGATTGGTTCTTGATTTCTCGCCCGACGACGATCGTCCGGGAGGACACAGCGGGAGGTAGAGCCAAAAAGCGGTTCGAGAAGCTTTCGAAGTGAGGATCAAACTCACTCCAAGTGGTTAGGCATTACTTCGATGCTTCAAAACCTAGTTGAAGTTTATTCTTTTTGTTTCAATTTTTCTTCTTACGAGTTTTTTTAGTTGAATCAGTTAGTTGTTCTAGTTATTTTGGAGGTTAGAAGTCTTTTACAAATCTGATTCCAGTAAACCTATTTTAGAAAACATGAACCGAGGTCATTGATAAATTTTAGTCTCCTGTTAAAGTATTTTTCTCATCGTATTTCCTTTTCAGTAGTGAGATAGGAAGTTATTTTAGATTAGAGGTGAACGATTAAAGAAGGTTGATGTTCGTTTCATGACCTGTTCTTTTCTTTAATTCTGTCGCAGTTGATATAGGTAAAAGATTTTCATTAGTGTAGATTAGATTCGTTAGATTTAGGAGAGATTAGTAAGAAAGAAGAGAGTAAGACACAAAATAGTTGGACATGAATTGCTTTTAACATTAGACCTTTCTGTTTAGATGAGAAAGTGACAGAAATAGAAATCTATAGAGTCAGTAGTTGATAAATTTGGATTTATCACAGGATTACGTAGAAGAGTGTTTTCGATATTGAATGATTTGGAGCTAAGTCTTGAAACGAAACATTCTCATCTGATTCAACGACTTTAGAAAATGTCTAAAGGCTGATAAGTCAATATATTAGACTCATATTAGGACTAATAACTCTTTTGTATAGAGTTTACCTAACATAAATAAATAAATCAAGAAAATATAAACATTGACATTTCTGTGAGAAAGGAAGTAATAGAAATATAAAAACAAAGTGAATGGAGACAGTTGAAGATATCAGATTAAGATTCATAGTCGTACATAGGAGAAAGAGGGAAAGAGACTTAAATAAATTCTCAATTGTTCAGATCTTCAGTAGATGTTTTTAAAGGATCAAGTGATAAATGAAAATGACAGGGAATGATATGTGATGGTGAAAGTGTGAGGATAAGATTGAATAAAAGCAGAGAAAGATTAGAATTGACCTCTCTAGGGTTTGACCCCTCTTTGAACTATACTTTTGGAGGATAGGAATTAAGCGAAAAAGAAATATATTAGAAGATAATATAGTTGCATAAGTCGGATTAAACCATGACAATGATATAGGATTTACATCCTGAATCGGACTTATCACCGCGTGCCACGTCAGCTGGCCACCTGGGCGCGCTTGCCACATCATCACCTGCAGGTAAGATTTCCCTTTTTCACGATTTTAGTAAAGAAAACCCTTAAAAATGCATTTATAAAGGAAAATAAAAATCAGAAAAAGGCATAAACTTCAAAAAATTATATCTTAAAATATACAACTCCTTTTTAATCTAAATTTTCTCCATTGGATTACAAATTCTTTTCTTTTTAATATCATGTCATTTTAAATATATTTAGAAAAAAGAAATCAAGATGACTTAGAATTTACTTAAATCATTTCTCATTAAACATTCTAAATCATAAATTCATCCTGAAATTATCCTTCTAAACATTTACTAAAGTCAAAAATCATTCAATAACAGAGATTAACTTCTATTAAACTTAACAAAAGATTAATCATCTATTAAGCATGAAATTATCCCTAATTTATGCATAAATATCAACTTTAGTGAAAAGACATGCCAATGGAGAAAATTCCTAAAAAGTATGATAACATGCATCATATTCACATAAAACAAGCATGAATATGAGTTAATTAGGATAAGAATTCAAGTTATAAATGCATGTTATCAGCCTTCTCTTTGTAGATCAAGGCGTTCTTGTACGCATCGTGCCTCTGCTCTTGTAACTTCTGAAGCTGGAGAAGTCATTCTTACTTGCTTCGCCCAGTAGGCTCGATGCTCTAGCTCAACCGGAACATGACATGCTTTCCCAAAGATAAGTCGGAAGGGAGACATCCCGATGGGTGTCTTGTATGCCGTCCGGTATGCCCATAGTGCCTCGGGAAGCTTGTGTGCCCAATCCTTCCCATCTGGATGTATTATCTTCTTGAGGATGGTCTTGACTTCTTGATAACATGCAAAATAGAGCAATTAAAATACCATTTTCCCATCATATTTGTCGGTTTTTAATGATAAATCATCATATTTTATTGCATGTTATCATGATTTCATGTTAAAATGAAGTTTTCTTCATCTTTCAATTAAAATGGTGTTTTTGTTAAATAATTAGGTCAATTAACAAAGTTTGAGAATCTTAAAGGATGAATTTTTATGAAAAATAAATGTTCTTCAATTGACCTATTTCTAAAAACAAAAAGAAATCAAAGAGAAATTAATTTTTTTCATATTAATAGAATATTTCTCAATAATAAATATATATTTTTAGAAATAATCACTTCCAAAGGTCTTTAGTTTTCGGTTATGTTAAAAAAGCCCTTAGTGGGCTGATTTGTACTAATGTTTTTTTGAGGTCTTATGGACAGGACACGTACGAGAATCCTGTGAGCCAATCACACGACGAGGAGGGAGGTTGTGTGCACAACGATGTGTACACAGTCAACCTGCATTTCACTGCAAGGTATAAGCACTAACACGTGCTTGGCGTCCTCCACCAATCAGGTGTAGGCAGAGCAGCGCTGACCAACCGCAGCATCCCGCACCGACGCATGTGTAGAGCGAGCTGCACCAAAGACCTAATAGATTCTAAAAGAGGGGAAGCTCGCGATTTCGCAGGTCGGCGAATTTCTTTAAGAGGGAGGAGGTGGAGACGAAGACGCTGTTCTGGATTTCCGCCCGACGAAGAGTCGGCCTCGGAGGACACATCGGGGAAGAAGATCCACCGCAGGTTTTACGTTGAACAAATCGCTTTTCTTTTCTCTATTCACGCATTTACTGTGTGAATAGATTTCGTCATCACGAAATCTAATGGCAGTGGTTTCTCATTTCCTTTTCTTTCATTTTCTGATTTTTCGAATAGCGTCATTTCTTTGTCGAAGTCATTTGTAATTGTGATTGTTTGTACGTTTTTGTTTCTTATTCAATTTTCTTTTAGGTTTTTTTCAATTAGTTTAGTGCGTGAGATTGATTTGCGTCTAATTCTGAAATTTAATCTTTGTTTCTTAGTAATCTTCGTGTATTGACGAATGATCAAGATTGTTTCATGCATCATCTCGTCGATTTCTTGTCTGTTAAGTCATAAGTTCAGTCTCTCTCGTTTAATAAGGTTACAAATGAGTCTTCTTAGTATTTCATTAATATCTCTCATCTGAACTTCTTCCCTCTTATTCTCTATTATTCCTATTTTTAGTATCCTCTATTCTTTCCTCTCTTTTTCTTCTGATTGCTTTTGTTTTTCTGTTCATTTTCCTCATTTCTTTTCTTTTCTCTTCTTTCTATTTCACAATTCTATAGCTATCCTTCTCAGTGAGAAAGTTTATACATACAGAAAAATAGAAACAATCTGATTTCTGTTGATCCGATGTTGTTTGTGCTAATCTGTGCTAGTCTGATTTCTGTTGTGGTAGTTTACATTGAAAACTAAAACTAATTGTTTTCTGTTGTCAATTAGATCTAGTTAATGTCTGTTAATGGTAATCTGAAAGGTTCTATATTAGCGAAACTACTTTAGATGTTCAATCTAGATGTTCTTAAATTCTTAATGATGACAAACTTGAAATCCTACTCTCTGATTAAATCTATCTGATTATAAATAGCAGAGAATATTGATTTTATGAAATTGAAATTCGCCACCGCCTCCTTTGGATTCGACCCCTTATTACACCACTAAGGGAGATTATAAATTTTATTGTATAAGTTCGGAAAAACCCTAAATAACGACATAAATCACGCTAATTTCCGACATATCAATTGGCGCCGCTGCCGGGGAGGCAATACGGCTAGATTTCATTTTTCTTTTTATTTAGGGATTTATTTGACTTGAGGTTTGAATTTGTTGGAATTCCGACTTATCAATTTCTTGGGAGATTTTGAGTATTGATATCATTGCATATTTTTTTTAGAAACTTCTTTTCCATTTACCTCATATCTTGCCTTTCTACTAACAAATGGAAAAGTTTTGTTGAGCAAGTAAAACAGCGAGCTTACAATGAACGATTTTAAGATTCGTGCACCCTATTATGTGGATTCATGGACTGGTGAGGTTATGGAAGGGGAGATTAAATTGGACAGGTTTGAGAAGGAAATGAAGCAATCGATGAAAGAGGCTACCGAAAATTTTAAGCATTTCCTACAAGATACAATTGCTACCATCAAACCCAAGGTGAATTCATTCCATATGCATGAAAATGTTCATAATTACGACCATGGGGTTAATAGTATCATGAGGACTAAATTTGGGCACAACATGGGACAGCATAATGGTATGCACAATGATTCTCATTATCAACCTCATTTTCATCAAAAAGATCATTTTCATCCATTTCAATCTCAATTTGATCCAAATGATCATTTTTATCAATCTCAATCCCCATTTCATCCATGTGACAATTCTCATCAATTTCATTCTCCATTTCATGAAAATCAAACCCAATTTCATCAAAATAATGATACTCACCAATTTCGACCTTCATGTCATCAAAATCAACCTCACTTTTGTCAAAGTAATGTTGTTCATCAATTTCATCCTTCATTTCATAATAGTAACTATTTTCATGAAAATCAACCTCAATGCTTTCCAAATCCTCTATTTCAACACAATGAACCTTCCCTCCACCAAATTGCATTTGATTTGAATTTTTCAGCTCAAGATCATGCTAACCATGCTTCTTTCGAGGATCTCTTGGATACCTTGAAACAATTTCAGGAAAAAGAGAAAACTTGGGAGGAGGAGAAAATGATTTTTACGAGGCACATTGAGATGATGAAGTCAAGGAAAGTGGATAACATCAATGAAGATCATCAAATATCACTTGTTCCCCATCAAGACAACATGAATGGTATTGAATTTCAAATTCACAACAATGAAGGTACATTTCTTGTTCAACCCAATATTGATTTACCAAACAACTCTCACTATGATAATCATTCATCCATATCTTTAGATAAGGATACTATCATCATGGATGATCATTGTAAACAATCATCATTTGAATCTTGTGAGAAAAGTGATGAAGAGCATAAAGAAGTTATTGAAAAATCAAATGATGATATGCTTGTCGAAGAAATGGCTCCAATTGGAAAGAATTTGGAGGATCAAAATTCATATGTGATTGATGATCATGATGTCCCTTTTAATGAAGATAATGAGAATTCAATGAAAGATAAACTTAGGGTTAATGATCATGTAATTTTTGGGGAATGTGATTCTTTTAGTGATGATGATTTTGAATACATAGAGGAGTTCATGATGCCTAAAGAAGTGAGGGATGATATTGGATATGTCGATGAGAATTTTGATGCAATACTTTCCGATATTAATGTACTATTTTTAGAAGATTGTAACAATAGTTTTATGACATTTGGTGAAAATATTGAAAAGCACATTAAAACAGGTGGAGAATATGAAAATCCAGAGGATCAATATGAAGGAGTTGAAATAAATAAATTGAGAGAAGGTGTAATGGTTGATGATGAAATAGATAGCATAAATATAAAGAACAAACTTGCACTGATTGAGCCTACACGTGATCAAAGAAATCTAATTAAATTTTTTTTCACTGATTGGCATGACCATTTTATTGATCATAAAGTCCATGTAATTAGATTTCTTCGCATTTATAATGTTACTCCCTTCCAAATTTCCAGATCAAATAATGATATTAGGATATCCACGAATTGGAAAAATCTTCGATTACAACTTGGAATTTTCCAGTCAATATTTCACCAAAGTTTTAATGAAATTCTTGCAATGAATGTTCATCCAACTCCTATAGTAAGAAAGATATTTCATATTGCATGGGATGAGCATTTTATAAATAAAACACAATCTTATTCTAAGTTGGTTCTATGCTTAAAAGGACATTTTTACAAAAATTTAATGTCTCTTGAATCATGTTTCATAGTTCATTCACATACATTTTTTATCAAGAAGTTCTCTAAACCAACATTAGAATACAAATTTATCAACATGGCCATAGAATTTCTCATACATACTTTGATATGACATGAATTTGTATAGATTTAGTTTTCCATCGTTTCATTGTTTCTATATTCCATCGTTTCATTTGTATATGACATGAATTTGTTTTCTGATTTTTCTGTATATGACATGAATTTGTATGACATGAATTAGAATTCCATCGTTTCATTTGTATATGACATGAATTTGTTTTCTGATTTTTCTGTTTTTGTTTTACAAAAACTGTTATAATTTACATTACAGTCCACAGTTATATGCAAATTATAACAGAATGATTTTTTTTATCTTTTGCAGGTACAATTCTGTCAAAAAATAAAAAATAAAAAAAATCAGAATAAAAGAGAGCATGATCTTTTGGAGAAATTGAGGCGCAATTCAGATGAAGAGTGCAGAAGATGGTGCTGCCAACCCACACAAACTACGGTTTGCGATACCAATAGTCAGTATTATCTAGAGGTTAGGAATCAATATCTGCATGCAGTAGGTAATTAGCAATATTAAAGGAAACTCTGTCCAAGAATGGAGTAGATCTGTTAAAAAAAAAAAAAGAAGATTTTAGTTTTAAACCATGATGATATATGCAGGAATAGCTTATATCTAGGGAGAACATTCCCCCAAAAGTTAGAGCCAATAATTAGGATGGTTTAGAAAAAATTGAAGGAGAAGAGACAGAATAGTAAACCTTTAAATCAGGTTTATTTAGTCTTCAGCATATGATTTAGGCAATAGCCAGGGGTACATTGTCAATCTACTTGCTGAATGACATTGGGTAACCTACAGTGCTAATGGAAGTCAAAGATGCAAGAGGTCTGTGTAGGAGAGTTTTGTGGAAAACTTCAAACAAAACTAAGAGACTCTGTCTGCTAGGATTAGCTTTATGTTCTAAATTTCTTACCTCATCAACTCATTTCTCCAACCAATGAGATATCTTGGATCAAAGGTGAAAAATTAAGGGGAGAACACTCATTTATAACCCTTGATCCTTTCATGTGCAAGACCCAAAAAGAGAGAAATAAGCTGCAGTGCGACATCACGAGTCAAATAAGTGGCGACAGCTACAAATAAGTTGCATGCAGCAGTAAGGAAAGACAAGCTATGTCTTAATAAGTGGATTACACCCACAAAAAGGGATCATATCCTGACTTATACTTTCAAAATTCTTGCACATGAAAGGAAAGGGGGGCGATCTCAATTTAAAACCCCAGTGGCTAACACCAAAAAGGACAAGTTCAATTCATTTGGAAGGAGAAATTTCTTTTTTTCTTCTGCTCCCTCCAATTTTAGCTGCAGAGTCTCATAGTCGAGGTTGAAGAAATGATGACCTTGCACGAGTCAATCATCAATATCTTCCTCTGTTCATTTCTGAAAAGGAATGATGATACCGCACTGATAGGGGAAACTTAAAATACTCGTCATGATGATGCAAAAGTCGGTAAAAATAATGTATTTCTTGCTGAAACCTCAATCATTGCTAAGGGACTAGCAATAGGTAAAGTAGGGGGTTATGATAACATGCAAAATAGAGCAATTAAAATACCATTTTCCCATCATATTTGTCGGTTTTTAATGATAAATCATCATATTTTATTGCATGTTATCATGATTTCATGTTAAAATGAAGTTTTCTTCATCTTTCAATTAAAATGGTGTTTTTGTTAAATAATTAGGTCAATTAACAAAGTTTGAGAATCTTAAAGGATGAATTTTATGAAAAAATAAATGTTCTTCAATCGACCTATTTCTAAAACAAAAGAAATCAAAGAGAAATTAATTTTTCATATTAATAGAATATTTCTCAATAATAAAATATATTTTTTTAGAAATAATCACTTCCAAAGGTCTTTAGTTTTTCGGTTATGTTAAAAAAAGCCCTTAGTGGGCTGATTTGTACTAATGTTTTTGAGGTCTTATGGACGGGACACGTACGAGAATCCTGTGAGCCAATCACACGACGAGGAGGGAGGTTGTGTGCACAACGATGTGTACACAGTCAACCTGCATTTCACCTGCAAGGTATAAGCACTAACACGTGCTTGGCGTCCTCCACCAATCAGGTGTAGGCAGAGCAGGCGCTGACCAACCGCAGCATCCCGCACCGACGCATGTGTAGAGCGAGCTGCACCAAAGACCTAATAGATTCTAAAAGAGGGGAAGCTCGCGATTTCGGAGGTCGTCGAATTTCTTTAAGAGGGAGGAGGTGGAGACGAAGACGCTGTTCTTGATTTCCCGCCCGACGAAGATCGGCCTGGAGGACACATCGGGGAAGAAGATCCAATCGCAGGTTTTTTTACGTTGAACAAATCGCTTTTCTTTTTCTCTATTCACGCATTTCTGTTGCGTGAATAGATTTCGGTATTACGAAATCTAATTTTTTTGCAGTGGTTTCTCATTTCCTTTTCTTTTCATTTTGATTTTCTCGAATAGCGTCATTTCTTTGTCGAAGTCATTTGTAATTGTGATTGTTTGTACGTTTTGTTTCTTATTCAATTTTCTTTTAGGTTTTTCAATTAGTTTAGTGCGTGAGATTGATTTGCGTCTAATTCTGAAATTTAATCTTTGTTTCTTAGTAATCTTCGTGTATTGCGAATGATCAAGATTGTTTCATGCATCATCTGTCGATTTCTTGTCCGTTAAGTCATAAGTTCAGTCTCGTTTAATAAGGTTACAGCGAGTCTTCTTAGTAAAAAAAATTTCATTAATATCTCTCATCTGAACTTCTTCCCTCTTATTCTCTATTATTCCTATTTTTAGTATCCTCTATTCTTTCCTCTCTTTTTCTTCTGATTGCTTTTGTTTTTCTGTTCATTTTCCTCATTTCTTTTCTTTTCTCTTCTTTCTATTTCACAATTCTATAGCTATCCTTCTCAGTGAGAAAGTTTATACATACGGAAAAATAGAAACAATCTGATTTCTGTTGATCCGATGTTGTTTGTGCTAATCTGTGCTAGTCTGATTTTGTTGTGGTAGTTTACATTGAAAACTAAAACTAATTGTTTTTCTGTTGTCAATTAGATCTAGTTAATGTCTGTGATGGTAATCTGAAAGGTTCTATATTAGCTGAAACTACTTTAGATGTTCAATCTAGATGTTCTTAAATTCTTAATGATGACAAACTTGAAAATCCTACTCCGATCAAAATCTATCCGATTATAAATAGCAGAGAATATTGATTTTATGAAATTGAAATTCGCCACCGCCTCCTTTGGATTCGACCCCTTATTACACCACTAAGGGAGATTATAAATTTTATTGTATAAGTTCGGAAAAACCCTAAATAACGACATAAATCACGCTAATTTCCGACATATCACTTCTCCATTACTTTCCTCTACTTGTCCATTCGCTTGGGGGTGGTATAGCGTGGTGATGCGGTGGTGTACTCCGTATTTCTTCAACAACGCCCGGAAGTGAGAATTATTGAAGTGTGAGCCGCCGTCGCTGATGATGGCCCTCGGACAACCGTACCGAGCGAAGATGTATCGCGTGACGAATCTTAGAACCTCCCGATGATCATTTGTCCTAGTGGGGATTGCCTCGACCCACTTGGACACATAGTCCACCGCCACCAGTATGTACTCTTTCCCGTCAGAAGGTGGGAAAGGTCCCATGAAGTCTATCCCCCAAAGGTCGAAGATCTCCACTTCAAGGATCGGCCGCATTGGCATCTTATCTCATTTGGAGATGTTTATCGTCGCTTGAAATTGTAGGCATTCCGTGTAGAAACGGTGGGCGTCCTTGAAGATGGAGGGCCAGTAGAAACCGCTCTACATGATCTTGTCTGCGGTCTTGCGTGCCGCGAAATGTCCTCCGCACGTCGATGAGTGACACATCGCCAGGATATCTCCTTGCTCCTCCTCTAGTACGCATCGTTAGATAATCTAGTCGTATCCTAGGTGGAACCGAAGTGGTTCTTCCCAAAAGTAGTACTTGAGCTCATGGAAGAACTTATCTTTTTTATGCCGGCTCCAGTGCTTTGGGATCAATCTAGTGACGATGAAGTTGACGATGTGTGCGTACCGGGGGGCGTGACTCAAGATGGCAAGGAGATGCTCGTCTGGAAATGTGTCATGGATGTCTTCCCCTCTCGAGATGTGGAGACGCGATAAGTGGTTTGCCACCGAGTTTTCCCTGCCCTTCTTGCCTTTTATCTCGAAGTCGAATTCTTGAAGGAGCAGCACCCATCGTATCATTCTTGGTTTGGCCTCTTTCTTGGAGAGCAAGTATTTCAATGCTGCATGATTAGTGTAGATTATGATCCTGCTCTCCAAGGTGTACGGCCAAAACTTCTTGAGAGCGTAGACCACCGCCAGAAGCTCTTTCTCCGTAGTTGTATAATTTATCTGAGCTTCGATGAAGGTCTTACTTGCGTAGCAGATGGCTGTCGGCTTCTTGTCAAGTCGTTGCCCCAAGACCGCTCCCACCACGTAGACCGAAGCATCGCACATGATCTCAGAGGGTAAGTAGCAATTAAGACTTTGTAGAATTGGTGCCTCGATCAGTGCTGGCTTCAGCATCGTGAATGCGCGCTTCCCTTCTTCATCGATGATGAAGTCTTTGTCTTTGCAAAGAAAGGTTATGAGTGGCTTGGAGACTTTCACAAAATCCTGGATGAATCTGCGATAGAAGTCGACGTGCCCGAGAAAGCTCCTTAAGTCTCTAACGGTACTTGGTAGAAGGAGGTTTTGGATGACCTCTATCTTGGCCTTGTCCACTTCTAAACCTTTGTCCTAGATGATATACTCGAGTACTACTCCCTCTCGTACCATGAAGTGGGATTTTTCCCAACTTAGCACCAGTCGTTTCCTGACGCATACCTCCAGTATCTTTGTTAGGTGAGCAAGACAACTTTCAAAGTCATTTCGAAAGACGGAGAAATCTTCCATGAAGACTTCTAAGCTATTGCCAAGAAAGTCCGAGAAGATAATCGTCATGCATCGTTGGAAGGTCAGGGGGGCGTTGCACAATCTGAATGGCATGCGTTTGAAAGCGAATGTGCCAAAAGGACATGTGAGTGAACGTCGTCTTCTCTTGATCTTTAGGATGAATAGCAATCTGATTGTAGCCTGAATATCCATCGAGGAAGCAGAAGTAACTCGATCCTGCCAATCGGTCCAGGATTTGGTCGATGAACGGTACCGGGAAGTGGCCCTTCTTGGTTGCGAAGTTCAGCTTCCGGTAGTCCATGCAGACTCTCCACTTTGTCGGAAGGCGCGTCTGAATTTCCTCACCCTTCTCGTTCGTCGTGACCATTACCCCGACTTTCTTTGGAACAACGTGTACCGGACTCACCCATTGGCTATTGGATATGGGGTAGATAATTTCTGCGTTTAGCCACTTAAGACTTTCTTCTTTCACGGCCTCCCATACCCTTGGGTTGAGTCGTCTCTGGGCTTCCCTGACAGGTCTTGACTCGTCCTCTAGGAAGATGCGATGAGTGCATAGTGAAGGGTCCAACCCTTTTAGGTGTGTCGGGGTCCATCCGATTGCTTCTTCATTTTTCCTTAAAACTTCCAGCAATTTTTCCTCCTGCTTAGTATCCAGCGTGGACGAAATGATCACCGGCTTTGCTTTTTCTTCATCAAGGAAGGCGTACTTGAGTGTTCATAGAAGAGCTTTGAGGTCAAAGGAAGGCTTCTCCATTGGTAGCTCCTCAAATTTTCCTTCCTCGTCGATCATCATTACTTCTTCTATGCAGGCATCAATATCCTGGTCGTCAGCGAAGTCGATGGCGCCCAAGTCTTTGGAAGCTCGTGAAAGGTATTTCATAAGCTTGTTGATGTCGACCTTCACGGTGTGCTCTCTCACCTTGAGAATTACTTCTCCTTTCCCCTAGTCGGTTACGGCTTTGGTGGTAGCTAGGAAGGGTCGTCCTAAGATGATCACCGCTTGGCTCAGCTCCTTAGTCATTTTCAGATCGACCACAAGTCTACCAGTTAATAACAGTCTTCTATTTTCACGAGGACATCTTCTACTAGTCCATGGGGTTTTCTAAATGATCCATCGGCCAAGGAAAGCTCTACTAGGAAAGGCTGTAGCTCCCCTACATCATGACGGTCGAATACGGCTTTAGGGAGGATGTTGATACTAGCTCATGTATCTAGTAGGGATCTAGTGAAGGACATTCCTCCTATTTCACTCGTGATCATGGGTGCTCCCGGATCTCTCTTTTTAATCGGTAAGGCATTCACCATGATGGAGCTCACCGTCTCACTAAGTTGGACCCTTTTAGGGTTCCTATGGGGAGTACATATACCTTTAAGAAATTTAACATAGGAAGGGATATGTTTGATGGCATCTATCAAAGGAATGGTTATGGTTACCTTTTTAAAGGCATCTAGTAGATTGTCATTGGTTTCGCTATTCTTGGCTTTGGGTCTATTAAGGGCTTGAAGATAAGGCACAGGGGGCTTGTATTTGTCGGGGTTTGGTTCAGCCATAACCTGTTCTTCCTTGTCCTCCAAATCACTATCTTGCTCGACGATAATTGGTGTTTCTATTTCTTCACTTGAGCCTTGGTGGATCGGATGATCCTTGTATGGATCTGGTAGGGCTTTCCCACTCCAAAGGCTTGATATGGCCAATGCTGTTTCCACGGCTTCCTCGTCGACATGTACATGGTTAATATTGTGCGTCTGGCTCGACAAGGCCCCTTGCTTCATTGGGTTTGCCATGGCTTGCGAGGGTAATTGGTCAGTAAATATTACTTGCTTACCCTTTTTATCAGTCGTCGATTGGACGTTCGTCTTGACCAAGTCTTGAATCTCATCCACACGTGATTTTATCCTCGTCATTTGCTCAATTAATTGCGAGATAGCACCGAGGATCAAGTCAAAGGCCGGCGTGGTCTAGCGTGAAGCTTGCGTGAAGGCTTGCGATTGAGTCGACGGGATGAACAATGACTATCTTTGATAAGGGTAGGTTTTTTGTTGATGACCGTTGTATTGTGGAGGATAGGGTTGATCATTGTTCCTCCTATATCCATTATTCTGCGAAGAATTGTTAAAAACAGAGGTATTATAATGGTGAGGATATGTACCTGGATAATTAGGTCGTCTCTATTGACTTGGTCCTCCTGATGGACCTTGTCTATACATGTTTTGACCTTGGATTGCCATCACTGGGCAATCTAATTCAACATGGTTGAATCTTGAGCAAGTTGCACATGGTGACGCTTCTTGAAGTGAGATGGGGGCGAGTCCTTCGAAACCGTTGCGGAGGTTGAGTCGGTCCAGTAGTAAATTCTGGACTTCCGCCATTTTCTCGATTCTCTCAAGGAGCATCCCCGTCTCCGCTGATTTGGCGTCGATAGATTTTGGCATTGCACCTCTTCCAAATGGTTTAACCACGTTATGGTGGCTATTTTCTGCCAATGTTTTGATGAGTTCCATCACGTCGTCTTCGTATTTGCTCATGAAGGTGCCGCCGCTTGCTGCATCCAAAAGATATCTATCTTGTGGGCCTAACTTGTCATAAAATATTTGTGTTAATTCGTGGTTAGACACTCCATGGTGTGGACACTCCCTCGTAAGGTCTCTTAATCGCTCCCAGGCTTCGTGGAAGGTTTCACTCGAGCCTTGGGTGAACTCGCCGATGGCTTTTCGGATGGAGGTGGTTTTCCCTACGGAATAATATTTTCTAAAAAACTTGTTTTTCATCTCGGTCCAACTAGTGAATTCTTTCACTAATTTCAAAAACCAATCTTTGGCTCGATCTCTAACGGTAGCGGGAAAGAGTTCCATCTTCATCGTGTCAGCGGGGACATTTTGAAGATGATTAATTTCACACACTTGGAAAAGCTGATCTACGTGTCTATATGGGTCTTCGGAAGGTTTAACATGGAAGATAGGAAGCATACTCATGACATGGCTAATTGTATAATTAGCCCCTCTAGTTAGGGGTGCGTGAATTCTAGTGACAGGTCGCTGGAGAACGGGTCCAACATAGTCACTCAAACGTTTTCTGACATTTCCCTCGTTGTTCCGAGCCATTTCTACTGGTTTGGTTGGATCTACGTTTGAATCTGTCTCAGTAGTGTCGGTCTTGGTAGTGTTGAGAGATTGCGAGGATTGTTCAAAGAGGTCTATTTCTAGGGGATTATTCTGTACTCTCCACGCTGTTCGTCTTCTCATGAAGAGTGGATCGGATACTTAAATGGATAATAACTTATAAATACTTATAAGATATTAGAAATGTGAAATCAATCGTTCTTAACGCGATTTTGAAGAAGTGATAGCCCGTAATCCTTAGAAGAGGGGCGAAATCACTTAATTTTATCGAATTAAGGATTTCGAAGATTGATTTCTACTTCAGATCACTCAAAATATGATTGAATTGCATGAATTTCAAGAAATTAAGAGAAAAATCCGAGTTGACCAGGTCAAAATTGACTAAATTGATTAAAAATTTCCCTTAAATCCCCAACAGCGGTGCCATTTGACGAGCGGAGACCACGAGGTCCTCAATTTCACACGGTCTCGTGTAAAAACAAAGTCCAAACTTACCAATTTGATGAAAGTATCTCAAATTCAGGGGTATAATGGTAAATAAGGGTTGAATCCACACGAAAATAAGGAAATTTATGATGATCTCTTCGAAATTGATCAAATGGGACGATGAATTGATGATAAAAATTGGGAAAAATGGTAAATTATGAAAGAGAACTTTAAATCATTTCCACGGAATCAAAAATCATCGAATTTGACTTTGATTTCGTGAAGAAATTGAAGATCAAAGTAGAGAGAATTTTCCAAAATCGTAAATCATGAATTTAATGAAAATTAAACAAAATTAAACTTCAATTCCTAATCTAAATCAAAATTAAACATGAATGGATGATACATTAGCAAAAACCAACTCCACTAACCCCAAAAAGCAATCGAATTAACACGATTAATCACCTAAATCGTCAAAAATACGAAGAACGCGATCGTGGAGTTCAAGCTTCGATTTCTCTTTGGTCTCTCAACCAAATCTTGATCTTATGCCCTCCAAAGATGCGTAATTGAGTGTAGAAGAGGGGAAGATCGAGAGATTCAAGAAGGGAGGTGTCTAAATAGTTCAATTGGATTGATTTCTTTCTCGTATGCTTTAGAAATTGGAAGAACATCTCTATTTATACAAGTTTTTGGCGTGACCGTCCAATGGCATCTCTATTTATATCAATGGTTACGATGGAACAGTCCATCGTGAACCGTTTCAAAAATGTCGGAGCCGTCTGATCCGTGATGAAGCGCTCAGATGAAGCCCGTTGAGATGCGTTATAAAACGCATTAGATCGCCGCCATTGGATCGCGATCTGACGACCAGGATGCTCCCCGCGCAATTAAATCACGTCTGTTATAACTCTCCTATTTATGCTACGTGCGTTTGATGGATCTGGTGGACCGCGAGTCCATGCGATCCACGCGCGATAATTTGAGCTTTGTTTGATCCAACGCCTTGCGATTTGCCACGTGTCCTACACACTAAATACCGCGTGGAACTTAGTCCCACACGGGAAAAATAAGAGGAAAGCATCGGGTTAATAATATGGCGTGAATATATGGGTAAGCTTAAATTCCGAATACGGAATGCTTATATGTACTATAACCCTTATAATTATAATAAATATACATATGCATGTCACATCTGCGCCGCGTAGGCGCTGTGTGGGCCCGCGTGGCGTTGCCATGTGGCCCTGAGTGCCATGTCGCATCCACGTGGCCCCTCACGAATAATAAACCTATTTTTTGCTTCTAATTAAATTATTTTAACATTAAAAATCGAAAAATAAATTCAGAAAAATCCAGAAAAAATCCCTAAAAATGAGAAAATTCATAACTTTCAAAATATAACTCCAACTTAATCCAAAATTCTTTCATTTGATCCAAAATTTAATTATCTATAATTCTAAAAGGTCAAAATTGATAAATAAAGAGAGTTTTAATTTTGATTTGAAAAATACATTCATTCTTTAAGTGTTTTCTCTTGAAGTTGTAGAAAACATAAATAAATATTTATAAAATAATTTCTCTCATTATTTTAACTTCAAAAAAATCTATAATCTCAAGTAAAGATGGGTTATTAAGTTATTTATCTTTAAATCATCATATTTAACCCTAATTTAAAGTATTTTTGAGATTATAATGACTTTTTCATGAAATGATAGAAAAATACACATAAATATGATAGCATGCATGGAAATGAAATCAGTTATGCCTTAATATGCATCAATAATCATGTTTTATAATGTTTATTTAGCATGTTATCAGTATCCAAGTAGGACGCATGGATACGAATGATGATAAGGGGAAAGAGGAAACAGCTCTCCATTAAATTTGAACACGAAGCCAACCATATTTTTGTGAAATGTGATAACTCAGGTTTGGATTTGCTAGTGGGATCATTGTAAGCTTTTTACGAGGATCCAAAATTGATTTAGAGTGAATATTAGGTTAACTTCCTTATTTTTAAGGAGGTTGGACCATACTTATTTTTTATTAAATGAGACCTTGATTTTTTTTCTCATGATTTTAGATATTTTTGGATAAAAAGATAGAGGATTAAATTCTTGATCTTATGGAGAAAATTTTTTGGAGAAAGAATTTAAATTTTTTAAGATATTAAATTTCTAAGTTTAACTATTTTTATAGAATTTTTCTGAATTTTATTGGGACTTTTCTGATTTTTAGCATATTTACAAAAATGCCACTCTGATTTTGAAAGTAAAAATTTACAGAAAAATGCCTCTGATTTTTAAGTAGAAATTTGAAGAAATTCCCCTTGGCACTTATAAAGGGAGGCACACCTTTTCCTAGGTGTAATAATGGGGTGACACTTGGCACGCTCTTATTGCATGATCTCAATCAATGGCTAGATCTCTCTAAATTAAAATCATGGTATCTCATGATCTAGTTGGAGTTTTGAGCTAAAATTTTATTGATAGAATCATCTTTTAACTCTCTATCCATCCATACCCTTGGATCTAAGAATCGAGCTGGAAAAAAATGGTTTTAATAATTAGACTCTTTTAACCCCCTCTTTACACTCAAACCCTAGGAACCCACCTATAAAAGTCCTCATTTTTTCTATCCTTACGTGTTTTGGCTCTCTCTTAGCATCAAGCTACTAGAATGAAAGGGAGGGGAGGTCAAGGCCCAAGGAGGAGAATTGTTTGATCATCAATCTTGTAGTGGAGAAGGGAGCAAGCAAGGATCGTGATCGGAGCGGATCGAGCATCACCCAACCTAGGATGGGCACACTAATAGGGTTTGTGCCAAGATCTAGATTAGATTTTGGCTTGTAAACGTCTCCATATACTATAGACATGTATTTTTCTTTTTCTTTTTCTTTTTCTTTTATTATAGTAGCTTTGACATCATCTTTGTGTGGACCCCTCACCCTTGCCATACATTTATCAATTGCTACGACCATTTATTATTCTCATCTTTCCATCATATTATCTCCATTTACATCTCTATTCATCTAAGTATTGAATCTCTTTTCTAATTTTTATCTTAATTCTAATAGAAACTCAAAATTATCCCTCATACTCATCTCCATGTGCTCCATTTCAAATCACATATCTTCCTCCGCCCTCATCTTTCTTTTGAACCCATACCCCCATCACTTTAGCTCACTATGGATTCGACCCTTGCTAACACTGTACTAAGTAAGGAACTATTATTTATTGCATGAAATCGATGCACAACAATGATAAAAAACACATGCCATTGAGATAATCAAGTTGATATCCTCCTATACCGAGGGCAGACGATCTCATCTTCACCACTCAATCACCTTCAAGGACTTCATGTTGTATCCAATATATGACGTTTTGGAAATCCCATGCCTAGGGATTTGTAAGTCATAGTCAAAACATGATTATATATTCATAATATGTCTTTGGTATCTCAAGTAAAAGGACCACGTATATAACCGTGACATGAATCAACCTGAGTAAAATTCTCGGATAATATCATTTCAGAATTCATATAGATCAATTCAATTAACTCTTTCTCCAATGAGCACCCACTATCTATCTGTGGTGTCTCTAAACCGATGGTCATAGTATCGGCCATATGTATCGCATGAGTCGGATCAAAGAGTGATATTCTTTCTAGGTTATTTGATGTCCTTCTCGAATATCACACGACTAGAAATATTTAGAATATATGTTTAAAGACTAATGATCATTGTATTATCATCTCATCATAATTCACTTAATCATTGCATATGTTCATGGACTTCATTGCAAACATCACACACTAATGGTAATGAATAAAATTGCATTTCAATGAATATAAATGAAAGATCAAAGTATGATTGACTTACAAGCCATGTAATTTATATTAGGGGGTGTGGCTCCAACCTTCCTACTTCTCTTAATTGACACTCTTCTCTGAAGGGCTTGACCTTTCCACCTTACACTTATCATGGAAAGACCACTCATGCTTGGGGGAATTGATGGATAGAGCTTGGGAAGCCTGGGTGAGCTCAAGCTATGTTTTCTTCTACTATTACAAGCACAACTCTTTTTGGTTCATCTATGAGACGAACCAAATAAACCATCCAAATGAGCTTCACCCCAGCAAACTATGACACATAAAATCAACTAAAAATATCTACATTGAACACCAACCTAGCTTCTACTTCAAGCGCACCCGCATTTCTTGCCTCTATATTGTTGTGGATTATTAATTCAAGGGCTTTGAGTTATATGACTAGACCCCTTTCCATCTTTGACTAGCTTACTCTTGCCACCACCTATCTACTTGTCTCTATCGCCAATGGTTTTTCATATTATATTAAAGGGTATGGATTGACCATTTGGTTTTGACTTCTTCATGTATTTTCATGTTGAAACTTTTTCAGCTCTTACACGGATGTAATCATGAAACTTTGAATTCAAGAGATGGAAAACTCATAAAATTGCAAGTGTTCTTACAACCAAAATCAGTATCATGAAGAGCTTAGGGGAAAAAATTTTAGAATTGTAGAAGAACTTGCTCTCCTTGAGTTGTTTGGATACAGAAGTATTGATATACTCTGATGGATATTATGTGGCCTATAAGCTAATCACACTTTCAAGTATCTTGTTTATGTTCATTGAAATGTAATTTATTCATTGCGATTCGTATGGGATGTTTGCAATGAAGTTCATGAGCATATGCAATGACTACGATAATTATAATGAGATCATAATACTGTGATCACTAGTCTTTAAACATATGTTCTAAACATTCCTATTTGTGAGATGTTTGAGAGGGACATCGAATTATTCAGAAAGAATAGCACTATCTAATCCAACTCATATGATGAGTAGGCTTATCTTGTAGCCATCGTTGTGGAGGCACTAAGGATAGATAGTGGGTGCTCTCGGAGAAAGAGTTCACTGAATTGATCTGTATGAATCCCTTAATAATAATTATACCTAAATGTCAATCAAGTTGATTCATGTCATGGTTATGTATGTGGTCCTTTGACTTAAGACACCAATGATATCTTGTGGATGAATGATCGTGTTTTGATTATGACTTACGAGTCCCTAGCCATAGGATATCTAAAATGTCATATATTGGATACGACATGAAGTCCATGAAGATGATTGTGTGATAAAGATGGGATCATCCCCCCTTGGTATTTGAGGAGATTGACTCAAGGAATGAGATGCAATGAAATCCTTGGCCAAGGTAGTGGAAATATCGAAGGAGTTCCCGCTGATTTCTTACTCCTATCTCTACTAACTTGAATGACTGATTAGGGTTTGATACTTGACCACACCCTAAGTCATTCATGAGTCTCGTGCAGAGAAAGGATTATACATACAAAGTAATCGATGACAAAAAGGTTCCATTAGTGAGTTCTTACATACTCCATATCTTCTAGTGTACATGTGACAAAACGAATGTGTATGTCATTGAATACACAGAATTTCATGTCAAAACAAAGTCCATACTTACCAATTTAAAGATCAATTCATGAATTGAAGGGTATAATGGTAAATAAGGGTCGAATCCACTGAGAATTAGGGAATTTTAAGAGATATCACTGAAGTTCGATCAAATCAGACAACGAATTGAGTTTAGAAATTAAAAAAGTTATAATATTAAGAAAGATAACTCAATTGCAAATCCACGGAATCAAAAATCGAGTGATTTGGATTAGAATTCGCGGAGTAATCAAAGTTTGAAAATGGAAGAAAAATTCGATCGCGAAATTGATTTAAAACTGAAATTAAACTGAAATTAAACTTAATCTACGATTCAAAACTTAAATCTAATGCTAAATGATGAAAGATTAAGATGAAAACACGTAATCTAACCCAAAGTCACACTCGAAATGATCCAATTAATCGTCGGATGCATGGCTATTCATTTTGCGATTTTGAAGACGAATATGACATTCAAGATGTGATTTCTCCTTACTCCCTCGATCAATTTCTGATTTCAAACACTCCTCGGACGCAAAAATGTGTCAAGAATACAAAGAAATCAATTGACTCTCAAATTTTTGTGTCTAGACAGTTCGATTTTACTCAAATCCAAGGGTGCATTTTTCGTCGCAAAGAACATTGAATTTGTAGAGGAAAAGAGGCGTAACCGTCGGATCTAATGGTCCATCACAATCGACGGCTGAGATGATGTGTCATTTGATCGAAACGATGCGATTAAGTCGCATCTGTTTGATTGCAATTGAAGGGTTAAGATGCGTCTACGTCGCGCGAAGAAGAGACATGTCGATTCATTGCGTCTGCTGGATCTTCATCGGGTGGTCTCGATTAATCGAAAGGTCCACCGATCACGATTAATCATGATCATTATAAATCTTCAGATGGACGGCTGCGATTGATGTCCATTTAATCGAATTGGTGCTTAATGAGATGATGCCACGTACCCCTCGAGTAAGTGACATCCAACACACGTGATCAAATCACGCGATCAGATGTCCCTTGCGTCGCCACGACACCTGAATTAAAAAAATAAAAGAACATAGTCCCACACAGGATAAGTAGAAGAGTTTTATCAGGTTTATAAGATACGACGGACGTAAGCGGTTAGCCAATTCCGATTACGGGATGCTTATAATAAATATTTAAAATCCGTGCATATGTGTCACGCACACACATGTGTGTCACGCACACATGTCACGCACACACACGTGTCCACGTGTCACACGTCCGCGTGTCCGCGCGGTGCTGATAGGCTCAAAGTCGTCGTGTTTTTAAGCGCACCAAACTTAATATTTATAAACTAGGAAACTATGAAACAACTGGGATAATTGGGATGTATAGATTTCCTAGGTCGATCCACAAGGAGTTTAGGGCGAGAGAATGCCAATGTAGGTGGCAAGAGAGGAGATTGGCTCACAATTAAGTCATATCGATCAGAAAGTATGCAAAATAGAGAAATATTAAAGTTAGGATAAGACTTAGGAAGGATAATGAAGAAGAAAAGGAGAGAAAGAAAGATAGTGTTAGGAGAAGGAAGCAGATAACGTCAAGAAAGAGAAATTGACACAGCAAGAGAGAGAGAAAGAAAAAGGGAAGGGGAGGGGAAGAGAATATACCTGAATACTTAAAAGAATTAATAAAAAGGGAAATTAGAAAATTTCAGAAGCAGGGTATTAGGAATTTAATGTTAAAAGAAGAATTTGGAAAGGATAATATAGGAGAATGTGATAGTAAAGAGAGCAAAGGAGGGAGCGTGGTGACTAATGAGGTTTATAGCGTGTAGTGGGGGATGAATTGGAGAGGCAGAGAGGGAGAGAAGAATAAATCGGGAAACATCAGTAGATAGGAAGGTGAAGTTATAAAATGAGGCGGAAGAAAGAATGCGAGGCGTGAGCTAGATTAGGAGAGAGAGAGACTGCGAGAGAGAGAGAGTGCCAGAAGAAGAGAAGAGAATCAAAAGGGGGTCGGAAGAAATGACTAAGGGAGATAAGAAAAGAGGTCGGGAGAAAGAAGGAGGGAGAGAGGTGGAGAGAAAATGAGCTGTCGATCGAAAGAGAGAGATTTGACGATCAAAAATTTAGAGATTTGACGATCGAAAGAGAGAGATAATGCAAAATTTGAGAGAGATAAGAGAGAGGATTAAATATGCAATAGATCGAAATGTAGGTGAGAATTAAAAGACAGAAGAGCAAACGGAAGATGGGAAAGACGGTGAAATGAAAGCGAAAAACGAGGTTGAAGGCGGCAAATATCCGGGATGTACTGGGAGAGGGTGGAAAGAGAGAGAGTAGTTGCAGGAGAGAGAAGAGAGAAATCTAGGAAAAAGAGAGGAGTAGAGAGAAAAATTTAGAGAGCGAGATAACGGATGAGAATGCGATAGGTAGAGGAAGATAGAGAGAGAAAGAGAATGTGAGACCGCGCGCGAGGAAGATCAGAGAAATTCAAGAGAGAAGGAGAAGGAGCGATCTGTTGGCTGCTGATCACCTCAAGAAGCACCCTCTCAAGATGATGAGCACACTCACAGTTGCACTCAACCACTTAAAAGAAGAAGAAGAAGAATTAGAGGAGAGAAATTCTACTAAAAAGCACTAAACCACTCACTAACACAATGGAGGAAGAAAGGAAGTACAGAGATGCCTATAGAGATGCTCTAGTTCCCTATTTATAGGCTAGAAAGCACTGAAAAATAAGCTCCCTATTTTTCTGCCCCCGTTCTTCGCCCGAGGGAGCGACGTGGCGCGTGAAAAATGGAAATTTTCTAGCCTATGTGTGCGCAGGGATGCACGAGTTTTCGCGCGGAGACCCAGCCTCCCGATTTGTCGCCGCGCCGAAGTTGGAATAAACTCATTTCCCACATTCTCCTCCTTGAGTTTTTCATGTCCCATGCCTTCTTCACTCCAATTCTTGCACTTAGCTCCATAAACTTCACTCTCCCCAATGATTTTGTGAGAATGTCAGCCAATTGATCTTCGATCTTCACATGCTCGATGGCTGACTCTCCCGTCTTCGACGCAATCTCAGAATGAAATGATATCGTGTGTCAATGTGCTTGGTTCTATTATGATGAGCTGATGTCTTGCTTAACATAATGGCTGATTGATTATCAACCATAATCTTCACCGCTTCCATCTTTACTCCCATTACTTCCATCACTAACCATGCAATCCACACTCCTTGACATACGGCTGGCCGTAATTGCTATATATTCAGCTTCACACAAAGATAAGGCCACCACCTTTTTGCTTCAAGCTGTTCCAAGTGATTGGTAGACCACCTAGAAAGAAAACTTGTCCCGAAGTGCTCTTTCTATCTTCCACATCACCGCGAAGTCACTATCGCTATAGCCAATTACATTGAGATTCTTCACGCCTTTCACATACACAAGACCAAAATTAATGGTACCTTTGAGATACCTCAACACCCTCTTTGCTGCTATCCAATGGTCAGAGGTAGGATTCACCATAAATCTACTTAATATGCTCACCGAGTAAGTCATGTCGGGTCGCGTATGAAGTAGATACCTTAGGCTTCCAATTAAGCTCCTATATAAAGTTGCATCCACGCTTCTTCCACCTCCTTCTTTCTTTAGCTTCAGCTGAGCTTCCATTGCAGTGTTGGTTGGATTGCATTCAACCATTTGAAAACTCTCCAAGATATGTGCTGCATATGGTCTTTGAGACAAGGTTATTTGGGACTTACCTTGATGCACTTCAATGCCCAAATAAGAACTTAGCAATCCCAAATCTGACATCTCAAAAATCTTCATCATATTTTTCTTGAACTCCTTCACTTTGGCTTCACTTGCCCCGTGATGATCAAGTCATCTACATATACTCCAACAATCACTTTATCTTGATTTGAGTTCAAATAATACACACCTTGGTCATTTTTGCTTTTCACAAAGCCAATGCTCTTCAAAGTATCATCAAGCTTTGCATTCCATGCTCTTGGTGCTTGCTTGAGGCCGTAGAGTGCTTTATTTAATTTGAGGACCCACTCCTCCTTTCCTTCTTTCACACTAGCCCTCCGGTTGACTCACATAGATCTCCTCCTTGATTTCACCATTCAAGAAGGCGGATTTCACATCTAGATGATGCAAACTCCAACACTCTTGGGCTGCCAATGCAATCAAGATACGGATTGATTCAAAACGAGCAACAGGAGCAAATACCTCATCATAATGAATCCCGTATCTTTGGCGATACCCTTTCACCACTAATCTCGCTTTGTGCTTCACAATTTCACCAAGCGGATTCTTCTTTAGCTTGTATACCCATTTCACACCAATGGGCTTGCATGACTTAGGAGCCTTCACTAGCTTCCATGTATCATTCTTCTCAATGGAGGTGATCTCCTCCTCCATAGCTTTCCTCCATGCTTCATCTTCAGATGCCTTGGAATAAGTGGTGGGTTCTTCAAATGAGATGAGGCACTCCTCCTCAATCGGATTAGTAGCTTCATAGAGAGCTTGGATGGATCGAAATCTTGACATCACTTCATTGCTCGTCGATGTCGACCCTTCACTTTGACCCGCTTCTTCATTTGAAGGCATATCTCGAAGCACACCTTCAAGATTGTCTCCGTCTTCCTCCATCCTCATACTTGGATTGTCAAATCCAAGATTTACACCTGAAACACACAACTCCATACCTTCACTCGGTTGTCGTTCCATGAAGTTCCACTTGCGCCCTTCATCGAAGATGGCATCTCGGCTCAAATGAACCTTGTGTGTGGTAGGATTAAAACATCGATAACCCTTGGTACCTCTCTCGTACCCCAAAAACACCATCTCCTTACTCCTATCTTCAAGTTTCCCCAAAGCTCCAGGAGTCTTCACATGCACAATTGAGCCGAAGATCCTAAGATGACTCAGTTTAGGCTTCTTCCCGCTCCACATCTCATAGGGCGTCTTCCCTTGCAAGCTCTTTGTTGAGGACCAATTCAACACATACACACAAGTATTGATAGCCTCACCCCATAATTCAAGAGGTAAACTCTTGTCTTTGAGCATGCTTCTTATAAGACCCACAACGGTCCTATTCTTCCTCTCAACTACTCCATTTTGTTGGGGCGTATATGGAGTAGTGAGCTGCCTTCGAATGCCTTTCTCTTCACACCACTTTGAGAAATCTTCAGAAGTGAATTCTCCACCACGATCAGTCCTCAAGCACTTGATCAATGCTCCATTGGATTCACTCTCCGCTAGAGTCTTGAATTTTTGAAAGGCTCCAAACGCTTCCGACTTGTTCTTCAAAATCGCCACCCACATCAATCTACAAAAATCATCAACAATTAGCAAAAAATACTTCCCTCCACTAATTGTTGATGGTGTGATTGGTCCACATATGTCAGCATAGACCAATTCCAAGGGCTTTGAAGCTCTAAATTCAATTTCTTTGGGAAATGGGGCTCTCGCATGCTTCCCGGCCACACAACAACTGCACTTGTGCTCAAATTTTGAAGAACTAGGTAATCCAATAGCATGATTACCTTTCACCATACCATGGAGAGTGTGAGCACTTTGATGACACATCCTTCTATGCCACAGCCATGCCTCTTCATCATTTTTCTCCACAAGAAGACAATGCTCGACAATGTTGAGCTTCAAAAGGTACATATTCCCCCTCGTCTTGGGAGTCTTGGTGAGCAACCTTCCTTGGCCATCATAAAGGGTGAGAAAACCATCCCTCAAACGTATATCACAACCTTGTGAATCAAGTTTTCCCAAACTTAAGATGTTAGTCTTCAACTTAGTTATATAAAGAACATTTTCAAATATCATGCGTTCACCATTTGTACACTCCACATGTACTTCACCTTTGCCTTCATACCTAATTGAAGAGCCATCACCGAATCTCACCACTCCTTGGTGAGACTCATCAAGGGACTGATAAAAGGTCTTCATACCAGTCATATGGCTGCTAGCTCCCGTATCTAGATACCACATATCATCTATTGGAGAGCTATTCATACCTTGAAGTAACACGTCCGCATGTTCATCGGCTAGCACCATTAGCAACGATGATTCTTCCTCTTCATCTTCTTGGGCTATATGCATCTTTTCTTTTCCCTTTGACCTCTCCTTCTTAAAAAGTTCACACTCATCTGCAAAATGCCCAAGCTTTTGACAATTGTAGCATTTTACCTTGGATTTGTCAAATTGCTTCTTTTTCTTCTGTCCATTGGCATCATCACCATGATCTTTGCCTTTTCCTTTCTTTCCTCTTCCCCTTCCACTTGAAGATGACCCCTTTTGATCCTTCTTAGACATATTAAATGCCCTAGATAGGAGTGCTTGCTCCTCATCTCTTGAGTTCCTCTCTTGGAGTCTCAACACATGAACTTTGAGTTGCCCAAAAGCTTCCTCAAGTCTCATGGTCTTTAAATCACTTGTCTGCTCAAGTAGAAGAATTAGAGAATCAAAATCTTTAGGGACTGACCTGAGAAGCCTTGAAACAGCGCCATACTCATCAAGACTTTCCCCCAAGTCTCTCAAATTAGTAACAATTCGGGCAAAACGATTTGAGTAGTCATCAATCTTCTCATTCCTCTTCATGGAAATTGTTTCAAATTCCCTCTTCAATGCTTGCACCTTTGCTTCAACCACTTTGTCCATTCCCACATGGAATGTGCGAAGAACTTCCCAATTCTCCTTTACACTCTTCTTGATGTCGATTTGGTTGCTTTGTGACTCGGAGATGGAATTGAGGATTATCGACAATGCAAGGCGATCCTTCTTCCGATTTACCTCACTTCCATCAATAACTCCCCACAAGTCATGAGCCTCCAAAGAAACTTCCATCCTCATAGCCCAAAGACGATAATTTGTGCTTGTTAACATCAAAATAGAAGTAGACATACCGATTTCACTCCTCGGTGGATGCAAGGTTGGTGTAGGTGCATGTGCATCATCGGACATGGTAGAAGTCCTTCCCCTCTTGGACATTCTCACAAGCCTAGGATAAAAACGCTCTGATACCACTTGTTGGCTGCTGATCACCTCAAGAAGCACCCTCTCAAGATGATGAGCACACTCACAATTGCACTCAACCACTCAAAAGAAGAAGAAGAAGAATGAGAGGAGAGAAATTCCACTAAAAAGCACTAAACCACTCACTAACACAATGGAGGAAGAAAGGAAGTACAGAGATGCCTATAGAGATGCTCTAGTTCCCTATTTATAGGCTAGAAAGCAAAAAAACTGAAAAATAAGCTCCCCTATTTTTCTGCCCCGTTCTTCTGCCGAGGGAGCGACGTGGCGCGTGAAAAACGGAAATTTTCTAGCCTATGTGTGCGCAGGATGCACAGTTTTCGCGCGGAGACCCAGCCTCCCGATTTAATCACCGCGCGGAGTGGGAATAAACTCATTTCCCACACGATCAAGAGGAAGGGAAATGGAAAGAGAGTTCTGAGAGATTGAAAACGGAATTCGGGAGAAGGTTGGGAGACGTAGGGAGAGAACAAGAAATGCGAAAGTAGAGAAATTCAAGAGGCGAGGAGGAGGGAGAACGTGAAAGAGGGGAAACGGGAGGATTCTGGGAGAAAGAAAGTGAGAAGAGTGGAAGAAAGGAAGGAGGTAGCTGGAGATTCAAGCGAAAGTAAACAACAATTCGAGAAAAATAAAAAAAATGAAACACGAAGCAACGATTTCTGCGGAAAGTAAAATGAAGACAGGAATTAAAATGAAATAGATGAGAGAAGGAGAGAGAGAAAGTCAAAGAGAGCATGAGGGAACCGGAAATAGAGAGAGAGAGAGAATAGAGAGAGAAAGCAGAGATAGGGGATGTGCGGTTACGAGAAAGACGAAAGAGAGGGAGAGCACTGGCGGAAGTGATTGTGCGGAATTCAAAAGAGATTGTGTGGAAAATCTGAAGAGTCGGAAAAAACGAATTAGAAAATGAGAGATCGAGAGAGAGAAAGGAGGAGAAAGAGGGAGAAAGAAGAAGAAAGAGATCGGAATGCAGAAGATATCGGGGGAGAGAGAGGGAGATTGAGAGAACGAAAAATCATGATAGCGGAATTCAAGAAGTTTGAGAGGGAAATAAGTCTAAAATGAGAGAGAAATGGGGTTGCCTACGAGGTGAACGCCAACTGGGAGAGCACGAAAAGGGAGAACGGGAAGAAGAAGGGAAGAAAAGAAAGTGAGAGAAGAATCGAAAAGAGGAAGGACGGGATTTAGATGGAGATAGGGAGCACGAGAAGGGAGAAGAGGAAGAACGAATTTAGAAATTGAGTCCGAAAGTACAAGGGAAGGCGAAATTAAGAACGCTAGAATTCAAAAAAGAAAGATATGGATTTAGAGAGAAGGCGAGACGGAAGATCAGCGGAAGGGAGTGACTACGGAAGAATGTAAAAGAAAGAGAGGGTGAGAAGGGAATCTGATGAGACTGAAGGGACTTACCGAGAAGCTGCGGAAGATGTAGACAAAGATTGCAGGAGAGATATTGAAGAAGAAAACGAGAGAGAACATAGTAAACGGCATTAACATTAACAATCAGTTGGAAGAGGAGTTACAGCGGGAGAAGGTCTAACCCTAGGAAAGAGAAAGAACAGCAGAAAAAGAAAGGAGAAAAAGCTACGGGAAGAAGCAAACAAAAGGAAGAAGAGAGAACTCCCGAAAGAGCTTTTCCCCCTTTTATTCTCCCGAATCTCCTCGGCTGGGCTCACATTGTTTGACTGGGCTTGCAATTGCTTGTCTTGGACAGCCCATTAAGCCCTTTAAGGACTTCCATTTTGCAGGATCTTGCTACTCTTCCTTTTGCATTCCTGAAAATAAGAAAAACAAAAGTCATACAAAATGATCTCTTTTTGATGCACTAATAGTCTACAACATCAAGTCAAGAGATAATGGAGGAGATGGTGTATTCAAGATTTTAATAAAGCTAAATAAGAACAATAAATGGGTGGTTATAACTACATTTCATGTTCTTATCAGGTGCCACGTGGCTTCGCTCTGCCACATCAGCGCACGATAAATATAAACCTTTTTTCTATTCTTTTTTGATTAATTTAAAATCAAAAATACAGTTAAATAAATTCAGAAAAATTTCAAAAAATTTCTAAAAATTGTAAAAATCATAACTTTTAATATACAACTCCAAATTAATTCAAATTTATTTTGCTGGATCAGAAATTAAATAATCTAACATTATAAAAAGTAAAAATATTAAAATAGTAAGAGAATAAATGTTAATTAAATAAATACATTCATGTATCTCAAAAAATAAATTTATAAAAATACATGAATGTTAATAAGCATCATTTCTCTTATCATGTAATCATGAAACATACTTATGATCTCAAATATAATTAGGATTAAAAATCATAATATTTAATTACACATAATCCATAAAATGATGTATTTTTAGATCATAACCTGAAATTATGTAAAATGATAGAAATATACTTAAAATATGATAACATGCAAACAATTAGAACAATTAATGCTTTTATTTGCATTAATAATCATGTTAATTTATATATAAATAGCATGTGTCAACATGGTGTAGCTTCGCAGCCAACGAGCTAGCAACTCAACCTATCAATTTGGTTAAATAAATCCGTGAATAATTAATGTATATGTTAATGTAGATAATTTATTAAGGTTGACCAATAAGGTGTTATTTGGTCTATAGAGTTATTAATTAGTGAGATATATGGACTTAGAGGATCACACACATAAGGTTTATGGATGTTGATGGATATAAACATAATTATGAGGGTTTTAATAAAAAATCCACATACCAAATGTCTATAAATAGGGGGAGAACGACCACAACTCAAGGTGCCTATCAAGCCTTGTGAGAATTCTCTCCTTTCTTCTCTTTCTTTCTTGGTGAAGAGCTTTGAAGAGGAGATCCAACCATCCGAAGACCGTGTGGATACAGCTAGAGGCTAGAGGCTAGACACTTGAATAGCTTCAAGAACTCCTTCAAGTAAACCATGTAAGTATGTTTTCTCATACATATTGAATGATAGTATCATATGTTCTTAGTGCCTCAATATTTTGAGTATCCAATTCAATTATTTTCGTTGCATTTCATGTTTTGATCAAAATTTTGGAAATTTTATCTAACATACTCTACAAGAAATGGGTTCTTGAAAGGTATTAAAAGGTGTTAGGATTGTAAATGAAAAACTTGTTGGATAGTGGCCTCTGCTATTTAGAGGGAGGTACCATGGTGGATGACATCAAAATGACACTTGAAGTGATGAAGACAAGGCACAAGTGAAGTTAGCATATGGGTGAAATCAGCTTGATGGTGTGTGGTGGTAACATGTGAGAAATCAAATAGGAGTTCTCATTAGAAGGCCTAAGGAAAGAGGACATAACTCAACAGGCTAGAGTTGAATACAAACAACAAAGGTTTTATTTCAAATGCAAGTATAAATAAGACAAGTCATTGTCTTTTTATGGATGTGGTGGTGCACCGTGTGTGATGTAAGAGTTGGATAAGATGGATATGGTACTACTGGAGCAATTCAAGCAATGCCAAAACTTGGCAAGAAGTAAGGAGCACCCTAGATGGGGTGGAGTGGAACGATGAATTTTAGCAGGTTGTAGATAGAAATAATTATAAAAGACATGCCAAAAAAGAGATTTCTTGACCGTTGCTTGTTGTTCTCTGTGCCTATAATGCATTCCATTAGGTGATACATAATTCATAAGTGATTTTAGTCTATAATGCATCCCATTACGATACATGTTTTCATAGTTCTTACTAATTTTCAGTAATTTTGTGCCATGTTGATAATGTTTCCCAATTCACATTAAGATTAATTTTATGCTATTAATGAGTTTGACCTTTTTTAAAGATGAAATACTCTATCTCTTTACCCTATTTTCTGAATAATTTGAAATTAGAGGCTTGAGAAGACGTTTTTAAATTATAATAAAAGAATGAAGATATTGGATTAGTGAAATCGACATAGTCTAGTTTCTAAGCCCAACTAGTGACATTTGGAGAAAAAACCCTTAGATATATGGAAAAAGGATTTATATTTTAGAAGATATTGATTTTTTGACGTTTAGAGATTTATATTTTGGAAGATATTGATAAGACTTGAATGCACTTGATGGGCCAATGGTTGAATAATGACATCGAGGAGCATAGAGATAGATGTAGCCATAAAAGACAAGCAAATAAGATATTTGCTTATTTCATCTGCTTGTTTTGGGTGCCATGATAACACGCAGTTATAACTTGAATTCTTATCCTAATTAACACATATTCATGCTTATTTTATGTGAATATGATGCATGTTATCATACTTTTTAGGAATTTTCTCCATTGGCATGTCATTTCACTAAAGTTGATATTTATGCATAAATTAGGGATAATTTCATGCTTAATAGATGATTAATCTTTTGTTTAAATTAATAGAAGTTAATCTCTGTTATTGAATGGTTTTTTACTTTAGTAAATATTTGGAAAGATAATTTCAGGATGAAATTATGATTTAGAATGTTTAATGAGAAATGATTTAAGTAAATTCGAACTCATCTTGATTTCTTCTTTCAAAATATATTTTAAATGACATGATATTAAAAAGAAAAGAATTTGTGATCCAATGGAGAAAATTTGGATTAAAAATGAGTTGTATATTTTAAGCAATGTGAACACAGTGAGACATCAACATGTGAAACTGGCGCGAGGCCATCAGAACCCGGTCGGACCTTAAGCGAGTCCATGATCAAGTTCTGGGCTTCCGTCAGTTTCTCAATCATATCTAAAAGCATACCTGTCTTTGCCGCCTTTGCGTCTAACATCCCTCCCTTAGCGGGAGCGCTCCGTCCTCCGAAGGATTTAGCCGCGTGATGATGGCTATTCTCCGCCACCAACTCGATCAACTCGAGGGCTTCATCCTCGTACTTGCTCATGAACGTGCGTCCACTAGCGGCATCGAGCAAGTACCTGTCAGGTGCACCTAAACCATCATAAAAAATCTGAGTAATCTCATGTTTAGGTATACCATGATGCGCGCATTGTCTCAAGAGATCTCTAAGTCGCTCCCAAGCCTCGTAGAAAACCTCGCCCGGCCCTTGTGAGAACTCGCGTATGGCGCGTCTCACGGCACTAGTCTTACCTACCGAGTAGTACTTACGCAAAAATGCGTCTTCCATATCTCTCCATGAATCAAACTCGCGGCCCAAGGTAAAGAACCACTCCTTCGCCCTTTCCTTAAGCGTGAAAGGGAAGAAGCGCATCTTGGCCGTCTCGGAGGGGACATTATGGAATTGGTTGAATTCGCACACCTGGCTGAACTCGTCCACATGTCGATACGGGTCCTCCGATGGTAGTCCATGAAAAGTGGGCGAAAGGCCGAGAATATGTGAGCCAATTTTAAAATTCGCACCTCGTTGTAGAGGCGCATTGACTCGCGTAGCCTGCCTTTGGACGACCGGTCTTGCGTAGTCTCTAAGACGTCATCTCACTATCTCGGCAGGTAGAGGGGCGTCTAACGGCTCTCCTCATCTTGGTGGGCGATCGCTGGAAGAGAATCACTAGAAGTCTCCGATGGAGCTCTAGATGAGGCAAATAAGTCATCATACACGGGATTATGCGTGTATGCCTCGTGGAGTCGCTGACCACTGTCGTCCTCCTCGGTTCCTATGATTCTTATTCATATCTAAAGCCAAAAGATCACAAAACAGCAAGTATATAGATAAGAAAGTCAGAAAAGGGTGAGACGAAAAAGATGATGTCTTAATAAAAAATGCTTCACTTACTCCACCTAAAAGATAGATTAAGATACACACTATCCAAAATCACACCAATAAAGATAATAATAATAATAATAAGTCACTGATAACGGAGGATAAAATCTCAGATATGTCAATATCGATGTATCGATTAGGTGAAAAACACCAAATATACTACCAAATTTGCACCAAAATGTCAAATAATGGCCAAATTTCGGTAATCTTACCTCGCTATACCTTTTTCACCACTGATGAGGGTCTGATAAATTCTCTGCAGGTCAGTAAACAATAGTAGGCAGAAACCTAAATATAACCAAGAAATCAAGCAATCAAATCAATAACGCATGCTCCTCGGCAACGGCGCCATTTTGACGTGTCGTTTTCGTGCGTCGTTAAAACACAAAGACGATGGTCAAAAAATTTTTATAAAACCAAACTCACAAAGATAAGATATACTAATCAAGTATTGTGTAAGTATCGGGTCGATCCACAGAGAGCAGGGTTGACTTTAATCGCAGAGTTGACTTGGTCAAACTTAGGCTCAAAAGGAGTTATAAATAAGAGAAAATAAGATGTAAGGAATGTAAATGATATAAATAAGATAAACAATAAGTTTTAAAAATTGAAATCTCGGATTTGAAAGAGAAAAGTCAAAAGTCAAAGTCAAAGAATTGACTTTGACCAATAGTAGGTGTTCTGCCAAATCAGAGAATCAAACAGAGTCAAAAGATTATGAAAAATAGATATTTGCAAACTAGGGAAAAGTTGGAATTTATTGATATATATTTCGTAATTTTTCGATAAGAAATGGATTTATTATGATTTATTGAAAATCAACTATCAGAAAATCCCCGAAATTAACACCTCAGAGGAAATCTTCAAATTGAATGACCAAATGAAATCCAAATCTTGCAACTTCTATATCAATGGAAAGCTAAGAACTAGAGGAATCTAACAAGACTGAAATTATCAAATTCTGATTTCTAAATCAAAAGTAATTGACACCGAAAGTCAACATTTGACTTCTGATGAAAGATGAACAGTCCTTGGTCAAACGTCAAATTGGAGGGTCAAATGAACTCGAAATTTGATGAATTTTCTATCCACGGAATGCTGATGAAAAGCGAAATCGAATGAAACCAAAATCAAGTGATTTGGAATTATAATCAAAGAGATATCCTATTTTCAAAACCAGCAACTTTTTGGACCTAAAATTGGGGAAAATGAAGAACACTGTGAACTAATTTGCAAAATTGAACTTCTAAATCTAATAAAAACTCAAATTACCTCTTGATAATCGATCGAATCTCACTACTAACCCGATTGCTCTGCCATGTGTTGCCCATCTAGCATATTACTTAAACCTTTTTCTAAACACGTGTTTCGATGAAGGATCGCGTGGACTCGGGTCCACGCGATCACCGGTTTGATCTTGGATCCGACGCTCGCCGTGCGTACACATCACCTGCAAAAGGTAAGACGTGTGGGACAGGTATGCTTTTAGATAAGATTGAGAAACTGACGGAATCCCAGAAGTTGATCATGGACTCGCTTAAGGTCCGACCGGGGTCTGATGGCCTCGCGCCAGTTTCACTTGTTGATGTCTCACCGTGTTCACATTGCTTAAAATATACGACTCCTTTTTAATCCAAATTTTCTCCACTGGATCACAAATTCTTTTCTTTTTAATATCATGTCATTTAAAATATATTTTGAAAGAAGAAATCAAGATGAATTATAATTTACTTAAATTATTTCTCATTAAATATTCTAAATCATAAATTCATCTTGAAATTATCTTTCCAAACATTTACTAAAGTCAAAAAAAAAATTATTCAATAACAGAGATTAACTTCTCTTAAATTAAACAAAAGATTAATCATCTATTAAGCCTGAAATTATCTCTAATTTATGCATAAATATCAACTTTAGTGAAATGACATGCCAATGGAGAAAATTCCTAAAAATATGATAACATGCATCATATTCACATAAAATAAGCATGAATATGAGTTAATTAGGATAAGAATTCAAGTTATAAATGCATGTTATCACACCCCCCAACTTAAATCCTTGCTAGTCCCTTAGCAATGGAAAGAGAGAAAGTATGAAATAGGACTAACAAGCGTAGAAAGCCATGGGTTAAGCATTGATAGAATCTGAAATGAATGTTCTACCTTAAATGATGCCAAGAAGACAGTAATGTACTAGAAACTCAAGATCAAAGTATTCCTCCAGCAAACACTTTAATCTACCAAATAAACTAAGAATGCTCTTGCTCTACATACTAATAGAAATATACATAATTAAAATAAATTCATCATACCAAACCAATCGTCGCTTCCTCCTTGCACTATGGACATGAATGATAACGGCACAAGAAGTAGAAACAAGTAGCATCCTTATATACATAGTGGCTATAAATAGAGTCGGCTAAAACACATGGGAGGTAGCTTACCATTCTAATTCTACTTTTTTTATTTTTCTCTTTCTTTCATCCTAATTCTATTTTTTTGTATTTTTCTTTCATTCTAATTCTACTTTATTCATCCTAATTCTACTTGCTTCAAGCCTTTTTGAAGAAGGAGATTAGAGAATTCAGAATTTGAAATTTTCAAGGCTTTTTATACAACTTTATTGAAAAACAACATACTTCATTTCATGGTGCTCATCCTACCCATGTGTCGTCCTTAGTAGACATGCAGCTTATTCCCCCGAAGAGGTTTTGGTATCTCTATGGATCAGGGAGCTTCACTATGTCAATAATATTAGTGCCAACAAATGATGATACAAGCTACGACTTGCTATGGAAAACGGAAGGATGTACGTGCAAAGAGTCATTAACTCAAAGTTTAGAAAGAAGAATGAGTGGATGAGAAGTATAGAAAGTTTTGAAAAATCATACTATGAGCTTGAGTACATCCTTAGTTTGGATTTTATGGCTTCCCAAAAGGAATACCTAGATCCCTAATTCCATCGACTCTACCATCTCCTCAACATACACTTAAGGTTGCTCTTCCCACAATTTTCTAAACAAATGGAGGTGTAAATGAACTCTATAGTTTTCTATTTCATGTGTTTTTGAAAAGATCATGTTGTTGTTCACATGTTTAAAAAAAAATCAGCTCATGCATAGAATACTAAATGAAGAAATGCAAAAATTTTGAAAATTTTTAAGTTTTCTAGAAAACTCCCCCCCATGCTCATTCCATTTATTGTCCTCAATAAAACTCAACATGCTCATGGAAAAAGTGATGACAATCAATATACATGGCATGCAACATCAGTAAAAGAAAAACAATCATAAGAGGGAAAAGAAAAACTTAGCGAGAATTTTGCATCGGTTGCATTCTTTTCTTCATTTTTGGAGTTGCTTTGGAGCTGAATTTCTTCTTTTTATGATCCTTTCTCCTTTGTACCTAAAAAACTTATAAAGAAACAACAGCAAACATCAAAGCAAACATCAAATATAAAAGTAAGAATAAGTGCTAAAACAAGAACAAAAGTAGAAAATAAATGCAAAAATAACATAAAGATGGGTTGTCTCCCAACAAGCGCTAAGTTTTAACGTCTTTAGATAGACGTAACTCACTCCAACGACTAACTAGTGGCTAAGATCTCAAGAGATTGCAGCTCTTCACTATGAGAAGGGGGAGGTCCTTCTTCACCAATATATGGCTTCAACCTATGTCCATTCACCTTGAAGGAATTTTGGGTCTTGGGGTCTAAAATAAAGACCGATCCATTGTGGTGGCGTACGACCCCCGTCACCACCAAGGCATGACACTACGGCGCTGGAGGAGCCGACACCCACGCGCGTCCAGCCCCCTCGACAGGCGAAGACGAAGGATGCCGACTTTCACTACACTAAGTGAGGACTTCATCTCGCCACCACAGACTTCATCAGGCTCGCGCGCGCGGGGATTTATCGTTCTACCCTTTCCTTTTATTTCGCACTTTTGTAGCTCGCACGTGTTTAAGCGGGCCTTTGCATATCTTCCTCTCTCTCTTTTAGGCCTTGGGGGTGGGTTCCCTTCGTTTCGGGGCCCTAGCCTAAGGCCCTTTCCCTTTGTGAACCTTATTTCTTTTCTATGAGCATGTGTGGGTTGTGGGCCTCAAGTGGGCCCTTTCCTCTCTTGGCCCACCATGGGCTCTATAAGAGGGGAAGGGACCCCCCCACAAACCCTAGCCGTCATTTGAGAAAAGAAGAGTCTTCCTCTCGAGTGGCTGCTCAAGGAAGGATAGGGAAGAATTCCTACCGCCGACGCCGCCGTCGCCGCCGCCGCACCAGTTCGTGCCGCCGCCGCCTCCGCCGCCACTCCTTGCCCTAGCCCCGGATCCGCTCCAAGCCGCCGCCATCGCCGCCGCTCTAAGCCGCCGTCGTTGCGCGCCGCCACCGCCGCCCAAGGCCGCCGCCGTCGCCGCGCGCGCCAATCGCCATTCCCACATCGGCCGCCGCTCGAGCCGCGATCGCCGCCGCTGCATCCCGCCGCCGCCGCGCCAGCGCTGCGCCGCCGCGTCCGCGCCCGCCGCCGCCCTCGCGTCTTGCTGCCACCGCCGCCACGCCCGGCTGCAGCCGCAGCCTCCCGCTCCCTCCGCTTCCCGCAGCCGCCGCCCGTCCTGCCGCGTCCGATCCCCCACCCCATCGTCGAGCCGGACACGCCCCATCGCCCGTCCGCCGCGCCCGGCCCCAACGCCGCGCCCGGCCGCGCCTTGCCAGCCGCCGCGATCCGCCGCGCCAGGCCAGCCGCCTCCGCCGCGTCCCGCCTCACCGCCGCGTCCGATCGCCCCGGCCCGATCGCCCCGCTCCATCGCCGGGCCCAGTCCACCACCGTTTCGATCATCACTCGCCGCATCCCGCCGCATCCAGCATCCGCCGTCGCGCCCAGTCACCGCCGCTCGGCGCATCGCCCGGTACCGCTGCCCGACGCCGCCCCTCCCTCCGCCGAGCTCGCCGCGTCCTTCTGACCAGTGCCGACCGTCCTTCCGCGCCACCCCGCCGACTCGCCTCGACGACAGTCGCCACTGCCGCGCCCGATGACCTCCCTCGCCCCGACCGACCGGGCTCGCGCCCCGCAGGTTAGGCACGCATCCCCTCCCTTTTATTTTGAAGTGCAATATTTCTTTCAGTACTTCCCGCATCTGTCTCCACCGCCCTCGGGCCTAGTTAGGTTGAGTGATCCTTGGTTACGGGATTGGGGTCGTGGATCCGGCCGCCGGGTTGACGATCGAGCTCCCACCGACAACTCGAGGTCGCTCTCTCTCCTGCCACGACGAGCTCGAGAGGACTCCCGACCCATCCTACTCGGCGCATCCCAGGAACTCCGAGACGACGTGTTGGGAAGGTTGACTGCTTGAGGAGTACATCGAGACATCACCGCATCATCTAGATACCATAGGCCATACCCCTTCCATAGTTCCCCCATATCATCCTTAGCGTCAGGCCGAGCTCACCCCTCGGTCCGGCATCACATTGTCATACACTTCAAGGATCTCATAAGGACCATCCCACCTTGAGCGCAATTTCCCTGGAAAGAGTTTAAGACGAGAAATATAAAGCCATACCCTGTCATGAACATGAAAAGATTTCCTATTAATGTGCTTGTCATGATAGGCTTTATTTTTGGCTTTATAAATCTCCGCATTTTGATATGACTCATTCCGGAGTTCTTGGAGCTCTTGAATTTGGAGAAGTCTTTCCTTTCCAGCTTGATCAAGAGATAGATTGAGCTTTTTAATGGCCCAATATGCTCTATGCTCTAACTCGACGGGGAGGTGGCAAGGCTTGCCATAAATGAGCCTGAAAAGAGACATCCCAATGGGTGTCTTGAATGCGGTGCGGTAGGCCCATAGAGCATCGGGTAGCTTCGCTGCCCAATCTCTTCCATCCGTGCGAATGATCTTCTTCAAGATGTTCTTGACTTCTCTATTGCTCACTTCTACTTGGCCATTTGCTTGAGGGTGATACGGGGTCGTGACGCGATGGTGAACTCCGTATTTCTTAAGTAAACTTCTGAAATGAGAGTTAGTAAAGTGAGATCCACCATCACTAATAATAGCTCTAGGACAACCAAATCGAGAAAAGATATTGTTAACAATAAACTTATTAACCACTCGATGATCGTTTGTCCTCGTCGGTATTGCCTCGACCCATTTGGACACATAGTCCACCGCTACAAGAATGTACTCCTTGCCCTCCGACGGTGGAAATGGTCCCATAAAATCAATCCCCCAAAGATCAAAAATTTCTACCTCAAGGATGGTTTGCAAGGGCATTTCATCTCGCTTTGAGATGTTCAATGCGGATTGGCACTTTAGACATTCATTGCAATACTTGATCGCATCCTTGAAGAGAGTTGGCCAATAGAAGCCACTTTGTAGCACCTTCGCTCCCGTCTTCCTCGACGCAAAATGTCCTCCACATAGAGACGAGTGACACATCGCTAGAATATGCTCTTGTTCCTCTTCCGGAACGCATCGCCGAATAATCTGATCAGCCCCTACATGGAACAATTGGGGTTCTTCCCAAAAATAATATTTCACATCATATGCAAATTTCTTCTTTTGATGCGTGTTCCAATAATCGGGGACAGATTTTGTGACTAAGTAATTAACAATATGTGCAAACCAAGGTACCTTAGTCACAACGGCGAGGAGCTGCTCATCGGGAAATGTATCACAAATCTCACCTGACGATGTAATGTGAAGTCGAGAAAGATGATCAGCCACCGAGTTCTCACTTTCCTTATTGTCCTTGATCTCTAAATTGAATTCTTGAAGGAGGAGAACCCATCTAATCAGTCGCGGTTTGGCCTCTTTCTTGGACAGCAAGTACTTCAATGCGGCATGGTCCATGTAGACAATGATCTTACTGCCCAAGATATAAGGCCAAAATTTTTCCAAAGCAAAGACAACCGCCAACAACTCCTTCTCCGTCGTAGTGTAGTTAAGTTGAGCGTCGGCTAGTGTCTTGCTCGCATAACAAATGGCGGTCAGCTTTTTGTCGATTCGCTGCCCCAAAACCGCGCCCATTGGAAAATCAGAAGCATCACACATAATCTCAAAAGGTAAGTCCCAATTAGGACTTTGTAAAATAGGCGCTTCCACTAAAGCTTGCTTCAGCTGCATAAAGGCGTGCTTCCCTTCTTCCTCAATGATAAAGTCTTTTTCCTTGCAAAGAAGAGAAGTCAGTGGTTTGGAAACCTTAACAAAATCCTGAATAAAGCGATGATAAAAACCGACATGTCCTAGGAAACTTCTAAGTTCCCTTATCGACGTAGGGAGTGCAAGGTCTTGGATTACCTCAACCTTGGCCTTGTCCACTTCCAAACCTTTGCTTGAAACTAGATGTCCAAGCACTATACCTTCTCGCACCATGAAGTGGGACTTCTCCCAACTAAGAACTAGGCGTTTCTTAACGCAAACGTTGAGGATTTGCGTTAAGTGCTCCAAGCACGCATCAAAACTCGGGCCGAAAATTGAAAAGTTGTCCATGAAGACCTCCATGCTTTCTCCTATAAAGTCGGAGAAGATGGCCATCATGCACCTCTGAAATGTGGCGGGGGCGTTACATAGTCCAAATGGCATGCGCTGAAATGCATATGTGCCAAATGGACATGTAAATGTCGTCTTCTCCTGATCATCGGGGTGTATAGCTAGCTGATTATACCCCGAGTAGCCGTCTAGGAAGCAATAAAATCCTTGACCTCAAAGCTTGTCAAGAATTTGGTCAATAAATGGCAAAGGGAAATGGTCCTTCTTCGTCGCCGTGTTAAGCTTCCGATAGTCGATGCAAACTCTCCACTTCGTCGGAAGACGCGTCTGAAGTTCCTCGCCCTTGTCATTTGTCGTCACGGTGATCCCCGCCTTCTTGGGGACGACATGCACCGGACTGACCCATGGATTGTCGGAGATGGGATATATGATACCTGCATTAAGCTATTTAAGAATCTCATCCTTAACGGCATCCCATACCTTAGGGTTGAGCTATCTTTGTGCCTCTCTAGAGGGACGTAAGTCCTCCTCTAGAAAAATATGATGCGTGCACAAAGAGGGATCAATTCCCTTAAGATCCGACAAGTTCCATCCGATTGCTTCCTTCCTCGCTCGCAAGACCGCCAATAGTCTCTCCTCCTGGTCGTGATCTAGCAGCGAGGATATAATAACGGGGTTAGCACTGTGATGATCAAGAAAAGCATATTTCAATGTCGAAGGTAGCGGTTTTAGCTTGGGTGTCGTCTCGCCGGAGGGAAATGGATCATCCTTAGGCTCCTCGAAGCTCCTATCCTCAATAGCCGCCATCGTCTCCTCAATACAACTCGAGATCTCCGGATCCTCATAGATATCGACGGCGCCTACCTCATCGGCCTCGTGTGAAGGATGTCGCATCAACTTGTTGATACCCACCTTCATCGTGCTATCTCCAACTTGAAAAATAACTTCACCCTTGCCCCAATCCGTAATCGCTTTCGCGGTAGCTAAAAATGGTCTCCCTAGTATGATGGGAGAGTCGGTGAGGTCCTTCGTGGATTTCATATCCACGATAATAAAATCTACCGGAAAGTAGCAGTTTTCTACCTTAACTATCACCTCCTCTATTACGCCGTGAGGTCGTCTCACGGATCCATCCGCTAAGCTCAACTCGATAAATAGTGGCTGCAACTCGCCAAGTGGACAAACATCATACACTCCCTTCGGGATTATATTGACACTAGCCCCCGTGTCGAGGAGAGATCGAGTGAACGTCCTACCCCCTATCTCACAACTAATCATAGGAGCTCCCGGATCACGTCGCTTACGAGAAAGCGTACTCAGCATGATGGAACTAATAGTCTCACTCATATTGATACGTTTCGGCTTCCTCACCGAGGTACAAAGTCCTTTAAGGAACTTTGCGTAGGGTGGAATATGCTGGATGGTGATAGTAACTTGCCTAAAAGCCTCTAATAAGGTGGCATTGCTATCACTCGTAGGGACTCTAGGCCGACTCAAAAGCTAAGGATATGGCACCAGAGGTTTATAAACCTCAGGATTGGCCTCTACCCTACTCTCCTCATCGGGTGCCTCCTCATCCTCGGAGTCCTCCTCCGGAATAATCATGGGAGATGGACGGTCGTCCTTCTCCTCAAGCGGGTCCTTGCGGCGCTTGTGGTTCGTATGAGGATCCACTAAGACCTTGCCGCTACGTAGGCCCGATATGGCGTGTGCCTCCTCCGATGCACCATCAATGCGAACTTTGTTCATATTATGGGTGCGGCTCGATGATGCTTGACCTACATTCCTAGGATTTGCTAAAGGTTGGGAAGGTAATTGATCACTAAACTCAACTCGCTTACCCTTCCTTTCCTCGGTAGAAGCATCGGAGCATTGGGCCTTAGCCCTTTCGACTCGGTCGAGTCGGTCGCTAACTTCATTTAGTTTACTCATCATTTGTGCTAATGCACTCATGACGGGGTCAACTGAGGGTGCCGGAGGTGGAATAGCCGTTAGCGGTGTGACCACTCGGGGAATACCGGGGGCGAAAGATCTCGGCCTCGGATTCCCCATATGCTGCGGCGCGGATCCGTAGGGCTGATGAAATGAAGTGTGCTGCCCGCTCCGCTACTGCGCATAAGTAGGGTTATGATAACTAGAATAACCCTGAATCGGGTAGGTCGACCTACCCGCCTGGCTCAAACCTGGATATGTAGTATGGTTTGGCCGAAATGGAAACTGTCCTTGGATTGCCATCACGGGGCAATCCAGCTCTACATGCTCAAAACTAGAGCAATGTGAACACGGTGAGACATCAACATGTGAAACTGGCGCGAGGCCATCAGAACCCGGTCGGACCTTAAGCGAGTCCATGATCAAGTTCTGGGCTTCCGTCAGTTTCTCAATCTTATCTAAAAGCATACATGTCTCTGTCGCCTTTGCGTCTAACATCCCTCCCTTAGCGGGAGCGCTCCGTCCTTCAAAGGATTTAGGCGCGTGATGATGGCTATTCTCCGCCAACAACTCGATCAACTCGAGGGCTTCATCCTCGTACTTGCTCATGAACGTGCCTCCACTAGCCGCATCGAGCAAGTACCTGTCAGGTGCACCTAAACCATCATAAAAAATCTCAGTAATCTCATGTTTAGGTATACCATGATGCGCGCATCGTCTCAAGAGATCTCTAAGTCGCTCCCAAGCCTCGTAGAAAACCTCGCCCGGCCCTTGTGAGAACTCGCGTATGGCGCGTCTCACGACACTAGTCTTACCTACCAAGTAGTACTTACGCAAAAATGTGTCTTCCATATCTCTCCATGAATCAAACTCGCGGCCCAAGGTAAAGAACCACTCCTTCGCCCTTTCCTTAAGCGTGAAAGGGAAGAAGCGCATCTTGGCCGTCTCGGAGGGGACATTGTGGAATTGGTTGAATTCGCACACCTGGCTGAACTCGTCCACATGTGGATACGGGTCCTCCGATGGTAGTCCATGAAAAGTTGGCAAAAGGCCAAGAATATGTGACCCAATTTTAAAATTCGCAACTCGTTGTAGAGGCGCATTGACTCGCGTAGTCTGCCTTTGGACGACCGGTCTTGCGTAGTCTCTAAGACGTCATCTCACTATCTCGGCAGGTAGAGGGGCGTCTAACGGCTCTCCTCATCTTGGTGGGCGATCGCTGGAAGAGAATCACTAGAAGTCTCCGATGGAGCTCTAGATGAGGCAAATAAGTCATCATACACGGGATTATTCTGTGTATGCCTCGTGGGTCGCTGACCCTGTCATCCTCCTCGGTTCCTATGATTCTTATTCATATCTAAAGCCAAAAGATCACAAAACAGCAAGTATATAGATAAGAAAGTCAGAAAAGGGTGAGACAAAAAAGATGATGTCTTAATGAAAAATGCTTCACTTACTCCACCTAAAAGATAGATTAAGCTACACACTATCCAAAATCACACCAATAAAGATAATAATAATAATAATAATTCACTGATAACAGAGGATAAAATCTCAGATATGTCAATATCGATGTATCGATTAGGTGAAAAACACCAAATAGACCACCAAATTTGCACCAAAATGTCAAATAATGGCCAAATTTCGGTAATCTTACCTCGCTATACCTTTTTCACCACTGATGAGGGTCTGATAAATTCTCTGTAGGTCAGTAAACAATAGTAGACAGAAACCTAAATATAACCAAGAAATCAAGCAATCAAATCAATAACGCATGCTCCTCAGCAACGGCGCCATTTTGACGTGTCGTTTTCGTGCGTCGTTAAAACACAAAGACGATGGTCAAAAAAATTTTATAAAACAAAACTCACAAAGATAAGATATACTAATCAAGTATTGTGTAAGTATCGGGTCGATCCACGAGAAGCAGGGTTGACTTTAATCGCAGAGTTGACTTGGTCAAAATTAGGCTATAAAGGAGTTATAAATAAGAGAAAATAAGATGTAAGGAATGTAAATGATATAAATAAGATAAATAATATGTTTTAAGAATTGAAATCTAGGATTTGACAGAGAAAAGTCAAAAGTCAAAGTCAAAGCATTGACTTTGACCAACAGTAGGTGTTCTGCAAAATCAGAGAATCAAATAGAGTCAGAAGATTACGAAAATTAGATATTTGGAAACTAGAGAAAAAGTGGACTTTATTGATATATATTTCGTAATTTTTGGATAAGAAATGGATTTATTATGATTTATTGAAAATCAACTATCAGAAAATCCCCGAAATTAACACCTCAGAGGAAATCTTCAAATTGAATGACCAAATGAAATCCAAATCTTGCAATTTCTATATCAATGGAAAAGAGGAATCTAACAAGACCAAAATTATCAAGTTCTGATTTGTAAATCAAAAGTAATTGATCCCGAAAGTCAACGTTTGACTTCTGATGAAAGATGAACAGTCCTTGGGCAAACGTCAAATTGGAGGGTCAAATGAACTCAAAATTTGATGAATTTGCTATTCACAGAAAGTTGATGAAAAGAGGAATCAAATGAAAGAAAAATCAAGTGATTTGAAATTATAATCAAAGAGATATCCTATTTTCAAAATCAGTGACTTTTCGGACCTAAAATTGGGAAAAATGAAGAACACTATGAACTAATTTGCAAAATTAAACTTCTAAATCTAATAAAAACTCAAATTACCTCTTGATAATCGATCGAATCTCACTACTAATCCGATTGCCGCAAGAATGGGGCTTCAATTCTCGTGGATTGAAGGGAATTTGCTCGGATTCTTCCTCGCGGACGTTCGGAATTCAAGGGGACCAAATGAAATCAAAGAGGAATTCAGGATCAATCCCGATCCAATTGCGTCGTAATCAAGTCTAAAGGCGGGGGGATCACGACGAATTAGAGATCTTCCTTGAAATTCGCTTAATTCCTTCACAAATCGATCAAAAGTTGAGAACAAAGAAGGGGATTACATTGGTTTTAAAGAGAAAAATTGGCCTGAAATCGTGGACGATAGAGGCGATCGTTGAGGCGGTTTGCAGGGGTCGTGGGAGCGATTCCTTGGGGCGAGGTCGTAGCTTCGGGATTGGCTATCAATTTGCCACGATTTTGCTTCAAATTAGCCTCAAAGGAGCCCAAGATTTTCTCCACAATCGACCACGATCGGGCCACGATCGGGCGTCGATCGTGCTCCAGATTCTCCAGAAAATGTCGTCTGACGCTCGTGGATTGATTCCGCGATGAATGATGTGTGATCGCGGCTCGATCGCGGTTCGATCGGACCGCGATCGTGGAGTTCATCCACGACTTGTTTGCACCGTCCGATGGCGATCCACCGATCGTGATGGCTCCACGTGCGTCGGCAAGGTCGCGAACGATCGCGACCATCCGTTGAAAATCGGATGATTGCGTAGTGCCTCCGATCGCGAAAGGTTGGGGCCGTCCGATGACGATCGGACGATCGCACGATGCTTCCAATTGCAAGGAAAAATCACAGTCGTAAGATGAAGATCCATGCTCCCTCACTCTGCCACGTGTCGCCCATCTAGCATATTACTTAAACCATTTTTTAAGCACGTATTTTGATGAAGGATCGCGTGGACTCGGGTCCACGCGATCACCGGTTTGAGCTTGGATCCGACGCTCGCCGCACGTCCACGTCACCTGCAAAAGGTAAGACGTGTGGGACATAGTCCCACACGGAAAAAATAACCGCATTTGTTGTGGTTAAATAGGGGGGCGCGGTAACGCATTTGTGTTACCGCCCCTAATAACTAACCAGGGCCCACTAACCCGTGGGCCCTCCACTTACTAGCCTTACCTGCCACGTGGCACCCCTCACGGGCGTCCGTGTGGGCCCGTCTGCGTGGCCTCCTGCCACGCGTCAACGCCAGCTGCGCCCCGCGCGGGCCGCTCGGGCTCTGCCACGTGGCCTCAGTACCGCGTCGCACCCCAAGGCGGTCCCGCGCGCCACGTCAGCCGCCGCTCGCCACGTCAGCCTACAGGTTAGTAAACCCCTTTTTGCGATTTTTAAATAGGAAAAATTCGTAAAAAAATCAATTTAAAAATCAAATAAAAAATCAAAAAAAGCCATAAAACTTCAGAAATTCATAATTTAAAATATACAACTCCTTTTTAATCCAAATTTTGTCTATTGGATCACAAATTCTTTTCTTTTTAATATCATGTCATTTAAAATATATTTTGAAAGAAGAAATCAAGATGAATTATAATTTACTTAAATTATTTCTCATTAAACATTCTAAATCATAAATTCATCCTGAAATTATCTTTCCAAACATTTACTAAAGTCAAAAAAAAATCATTCAATAACAGAGATTAACTTCTCTTAAATTAAACAAAAGATTAATCATCTATTAAGCCTGAAATTATCCCTAATTTATGCATAAATATCAACTTTAGTGAAATGACATGCCAATGGAGAAAATTCCTAAAAAGTATGATAACATGCATCATATTCACATAAAATAAGCATGAATATGAGTTAATTAGGATAAGAATTCAAGTTATAAATGCATGTTATCACGCGGCCACGTGGCAGAGAGGCCACGCGACCACGCGGGTCCACGTGGGCGCCCGCGTGGGGCGCCACGTGTAGGCTGGTAATAGAGGGGACGGTAACGCAATTAACAGACGAATGCATCTCGTTATTTATACGTGCCGTTTTCCTCTATTTCTTCCGTGTGGGACTATGTTCCCACACGATTTTTATGTTGCAGGTGACGTGGCGACACGGCGAGCGTCGGATCTAGGCAGAAAACATCGATCGCGTGGACCCAAGTCCACGCGATCATCCATCAAGGCACGTGCGTTAAAACCACTTAAAGTGGCTGCGATCGGAGCGCTCACCGAGCGCCAGGTGGCGTAACGAGGAGCGCTTATCGTCATCAACGGGAATATCAGCAATCTGACGGCCACGGTGAAATGTGATCATCTTCTCATCGTGGAGACGCCTGGAGCATCAGATCTCTATCTGACAGACGACGACAGGGAAGCGATCACTAGCAACCGATCTCCATCGAACGGTGGATTGAGCCTAACGAAGAACCACGATCGACGCGCGATCATGGCTCGATCGCACGGCGATCGTGGCCCATCGGCACGCAATCGTGGCTTATTCAGTGCCAAATTGGGAACCACGGCGTCGGGACGTAAAAGCCCCCCCACGACGCCATCGACCCACACCCACGACCCCATCAATGGCTCAAAAATCGGGCGGAATGATCAACCAAAACTTTGACAAGTCGCCGTGATCGGGGCTGATTCAGCCGCAAAATTGGAGCTACGACACCTCGAATTGATGGGCTAGGATCGCCTCTCGATCGTGGCCATCAATTTCGCTCCAAGACCGCATCAAACGGCCAGAAATTTCGGGCCTAATTTTCCCTTTAAAACCGGTGTATTCTCCCTTCTTTTCTCTTAACTTTTGATCGATTCGTGAAGAGAATTAAGCGAATTTCAAGGAAGATCTCTCGTTCATCGTGATCCCCCTGTGTTTAGACTCGATTGCGACGCAATTGGAGCGGGATTGATTGCGAATTCCTCTTTGATTTCATCGAATTTTCCTCATGAATTCCGAAAGTCCACGATGAAGAATCTGAGCAAATTCGCTTCAATCCACAAGAATTGAAGCCCCATTCTTGCGGCAATCGGGTTAGTAGAGAGATTCGGTCGATTATCAAGAGGTAATTTGAGTTTTTATTAGATTTAGAAGTTTAATTTTGCAAATTAGTTCATAGTGTTCTTCATTTTCCCTAAATTTTAGTTCGAAAAGTTTCTGACTTTGAAAATACGATATCTTCTTGATTATAATTGCAAATCACTTGATTTTAGTTTTATTGGATTCCTCTTTTCATCAGCTTTCTGTGGATAGCAAATTCATCCAATTCCGAGTTCATTTGACCCTCCAATTTGACGTTTGACCAAGGACTGTTCATCTTTTATCAGAAGGCAAATGTTGACTTTCGGGGTCAGTTACTTTTGATTTACAAATCAGAATTTGATAATTTTAGCTTGTTAGATTCCTCTAGTTCTTAGCTTTCCATTGATATAGAAATTGCAAGATTTGGATTTCATTTGCGATTCAATTTGAAGATTTCCTCTGAGGTGTCAATTTCGGGGATTTTCTGATAGTTGATTTTCAATAAATCATAATAAATCCATTTCTTATCCAAAAATTACGAAATATATATCAATAAATTTCACTTTCTCTCTAGTTTCCAAATATATAATTTTCGTAATCTTCTGACTCTGTTTGGTTCTCTGTCTTTACAGAACACCTACTATTGGTCAAAGTCACCGCTTTGACTTTGACTTTTGACTTTTCTCTGTCAAACCCAAGAATTAAATTCTTAAAACTTCTTATTTAGTCTATTTATATCATTTCCATTTCTTAAATATTATTTTCTCTTATTGAAAACTCCTTTTAAACCTAAGTTTGACCAAGTCAACTCTGCGATTAAAGCCAACCCTGCTCTCTGTGGATCGACCCGATACTTACACATTACTTGAGAGTTGTTATTTATTTATTCATAATAACCATTGCTGCCATTTTTTGTGCATCTTTTCTTTTCCTCATCTCTATTTCAAAATACATGAAATTTGGGTTCACTCTTAACAGATAGATTGGGAGATCATATCTTAAAAATACATGACACCCACATATGCATATGTGAAATCCTCTGAAAGGGTTAGTGATTAAACTAATACTTTATGATTCTTAGTTGAAAAGATCTTTTATATATGAGTATCAGGACATTATTCCAAATGTGATTCTGAAAAAAGTAAGCAATTCTATTTTCACGATTATGAATCAATGTTACCGTTTATCCAAACCAAGTGAGAAAGATATTTTTTTTACTTATTTCATGTTATTGAAAAATAGAAGAGGAAAACTCATTGAATCAACGTCAATAAAGAAATTTGAGGTTGTTTGACCTAGTGAATGTTTTTGTATGTTTGATATCTCATCCTGTTCATTGATCTATATAAGCACATCTAAACATATATACATGAATGGATGTGTATATATATCTCTTTCGGGCCTGATAATGCTTCATCTTTTCAACCCACTATGGGCAACCACCTTTGGGTCTGCAAGAGTCCTACTTTTGGCATCGATTTCAACCACTTATTTTTATCCCACTTAGACTAGCTAATTTTTGGTTAATCAAATAAGCATATTTTGGACCACTTTGAGCACTTACTCTGGACCCACCAAGATAACATACTCAGTAAGGGCCACCACCTGAGGACTGCGAGGTCCACACTTAATGGGTTCATTAGACATCTTCTACTCCATCTAGACTGTTTTCTTCCCGAGCTACTCTGCATTGGCACATATAAGAACAATGTACTTCTACATCACAAACAAATGGTGAACCCCTCCAAGTAAAACCATCTTGCATGCTTTGTTAGTTAAACTTATACATGCCTCTCATGATGCCATTTAGACATGCCAACCAGAGAATATGGAAGAGAAAGGGGATAAATAAAAAGGAATACACTCAATTGGTGCTGTTTTCATGGTCCCTGCTGGAGAAATGCTTCATTTTCATTATTGGTGGCTGCCAATAGATGAACAGATTTACCTCACACCAACTTGCAATTATTTATCCTATTGCTGCTTGTCTATCCATTCAGTCGAAATTTAAGGTAGTAACCTCAAAAAAATGTTCATGATATTTCTTGAATCTTCAGTAATCTTCTCAATTTGCGGAAGTATCATGCCAGATGGCGAAGTTCGCCTGTGAGAAGAGCAAATCTTCGATGCTTTGATAAGATGGCAGGCACCGAGACTCTTCTAATTCTGGATTCCAGTCTGTCGTCTCTGGAGTTTGTGTCATCATTGAGCGCAGATACTATAGTCTGCAAGATTTGAAGAGGATCTCCGTGGCAAACAAGCAATATCGTGCATCTAGAACATGACAATTTCATAGAATGACCATGAGAAATATAAATATATATAAATAGAGAGAGACAGATAGAGACTATGGCAGAATAAAAGAACACGGGAGAGAGAAAATGACAGAGATATAAAGAGTTAGAGAGAGAACCCTTCAAGTTCTGCTTCAATCGTAGACAGAGCAGCCACCAGCCGGGATACTACATCGGCAACGCTCTCTCCGCCTTCTGGAGGCATTTGTGGGTCGACCTCGTCAAGGGCCCAAATCTCCGCGTACTATTGATTGGGTACTCAAGTTAACCAGGGGCAGACAGACCAGACATACAGACAGATGGATGACATACTTTATCATGAGAAAGTAGCTCAAATGTAGGCCCGAAGTCCCGTTCCCGTAGCTCATTCACCGCCTAGATACCTCAAAAAAGGGCATCCTAACATCTTAGTCCATTCAAAAACTCGGATATAAGAGAACAGAAGTAGACAAAAATTGGAACCTAGAGAGAGAAGAAGGGGCTCAAGTAAGATCACCTTGCATTGGACACCAGGAAAGGGAATGCCTATTGACTTTGCCACAGCTTCAGCGGTTTGTGTCGTCCTAGAAAATGGAGAAAAGCAGATCCGAACATCTTCCCTCGGGATACTATTTGCCTCGAGTTCCTGAATATATGAATTATTTAAACTTGCATTTTTCTAATTTCGTTGGACGTGAGTTAGAAGGAAAGTACTTAATCGTTAAGAAACTGTGCACCTTGAGAAATTTCTCTCCGGCAGATTGAGCTTGGTTAACGCCTTCAGAAGCCAGTCCAAACTCCGAGAGAACTCCGTTCTTCTGTTTAACACAGTTCTTTGTCAAATGCAAAAAGATATTAACAATATGTAGTCATTCTGATCGATATTTAAAAAATATATAATTTAATTTCCGATCAAATATACGATCAAATGCGGTCCATATACATGGTACGGAGGTCGAAATATCGAGAATACGGAGCACAGAGTTTTAGCCCGATCGAATCTAAAACCAGGAATCAGGATCTCATACAGAAGAGATGGAAACGGAAGAGAAAAACAAATGGTAGGGGGTATATGGACCAATGACGAGACGATGACGCCCCTCTCGTTTGGGACGCTCTTCCCGTGTCTCAGAATCCAGTAGCTGTTGCGGAGGAACGCTGTCGACTTCTCTTCCCCCATTTCTGCTGCGTTTTCGGCTGTCCAATGGGTCGCTTTAAAAGAGAAACTTTTGTCTTTGTACCCGTCAATGAAACTAGACTGATTGCCTTACCTTTTGAAATTAATATTTTGGTTTTAGGACGAAGCTATGAGAGTTTTCAAATGGATCCATGAGGTTATTTAAAAGGCTTAACCTATATTGATATCATTTAATGCACATGAGCTAGGGTACTTCCCAAGGGAAAATGCCATAGCCCCTCAGAGAATTCAGAAAATTCATGGCACATATAATGATGCATGGCAAGTCACAAGCTATATCATGTATTAGAGTACTTTGCAATTATTAACGATGGTGAAGTTAGTGCTATAATGGTGAAGTTAGTACTAATTATTTAAACTTTTTCTTGGTAATATATCCTAATTTTTTCTTGTATAAAAATTTTATTTTTAATCAGACGTCAGATGCCTAATATTATATATGAATGGAGGCTATCCTAGGGTTCACACAAAGACTAAGAGCAAGAAATTTTACAAGACAATGATCAATCACACACAACAATAGGATTGTGAGTACCTTTATGGAGATCTTTAGATGATGTGATCATGATGGGCTTGCAATTGAAATTCCCTTCTTGATTACTCCATTTTCTTAGTGAAAAGAGAAAGAAGAAGAATGATGGAGAGAAGGAAAATGGAAAAGAATGAGAGAGTGAGATGAAGAAATTTTGGGGTTGCATGTGTATGGAGGAAAGAGAGGGGATATCTTGGGTCTAGAGAGAGAAGGGAATAAGTCAAAATTTTCAAATATTTCATATTGAGGGATAGTGTCCCACATGATCACATGTTATATGTGAAGAGTGCCTCTTTAAGGGGCGCTTCCATTGTAGTGGAGGTGTCCTCCATATAAACTCTCATGGTTATCATATAATTTCATTTAAGCCTACATTGTAAATAATTTTGGAATAGTTGTGATCATTAATCATGTTTGATTTTTTTTTTCAATGTCAAATGACTTGAAATTAATCATATTTTCTTGATTTTGATGGCTTGAGGACTTAGGTACAATTGACTATAAATAAAGAAGAGAAGAGCAAGAGACATAGTAGACCTCTTTTAAGTTTTTAGAGTGAAAATTGAGACTCTACTTAATCAATGATTTATTTTTCACCGTCTTATTTGAATGGTATGAGGAGAAATGAAATTTAATTTTTAGATCCATTGATCAAACTTTGATATAGGAAATCCTGAATTTTGAAACTCTGAATTTTGTATATTAGTATTTCTTTTTATTTTATTTTATAGAATTTTGGGGCTTTCAGAGAAAAAGGGTACCCCTCCATCGTGAAACTATTAGTAAAACAAGCCTACAACCCACCATGACACACAAATGCCAACTCAGTGAGAAGTGATATATATTTTTAGTGCTTATGTGGGAATCTCATGAAGCACATGAATCCCATTAAGGTGTCTCATGAGGCACAATTCATTGAATATCTGATGCATTCATTTTCATCATTATAAATGGGTTTTAACATATAATTCTTAGTCATATAATGCACGTTATCATCGTTTTATGATATTTTTTGCATTCATCATTTCATTCCACTCATATACTCAACTTGCATCTATTTAGTGCTAATTTGGTAAAAAAAATAGATATGTCCTATCATGTACCATTCTTTTCAATTACTTATACTATGAGACTAACCCCATTTGACTCTTTCAAAGTCAAGTGGTTGAATTCTCACATTTTCTATGAGTTATGTGGATGTAGGGACATAGGTATGCAAGTAGGAAAGCATGAATATGGATGACGATAAGAGGAAAGAGGAAACAACTCTCTACTAAAATTGAACACCAAGACAACCATATTTTTATGAAATGTGATAAATGAGGTTTGGATTAGGTAAGGGATCATCATAAGATTTTTAGGTTAATCCAAAATTTATTTAGAGAGAATGTTGGGCCAATCTCCTTATTTTTAAGGAGGTAGGAACAAGCTTAATTTTTATTAAATGAAACCTTAATTTTTTCTCATGATTTTAGATATTTTGGGATAAAAAGATAGAGGATTGAATTCTTGATCCAATGGAGAAAATTTCATGAAAAAAGAAGTTGTATTTTGTGAGATATTCAATTTCTAAGTTTAAGGATTTTTCTACAATTTTTCTAAATTTTTTAGGGACTTTTCAGATTTTGAGCATATTTACGAAAATACTACTCTAACTTTTAAAGTGAAAATTTATAGAAATGCCCCTCTGATTTTCGAATTTAGAAATTTACAGAAATGCCACTCTGATTTTTTAAAGTAAAAATTTACAAAAATGCCCCTCCGATTTACAGAAATTTTTGATGTCAGAAATTTATAGAAATGCCACTCTACACTATCTCAATAAAAGACTAGGATTTTACTAAATGAAAATCATGATATCTCCTGATCTAGATGGAGTTTAGAGATGACATTTTATTTCTAGATTCATCTTTTAACCCCATATCCATATATACCCTTGGATCAAACAATTGATCTTGAAAAAATGATTTTAATAATTGAACTCTTTTACCCCTCTTTACACTCAAACCCTAGGAACCCACTATAAAAGCCTTCATTTTCCCTCTCCTTGCATTTTTGACTCTCTCTTAGCATCAGGCTACCATAAGGAAAGGGAGAGGAGGTCAAGGCCCAAGGAGGAGCATTATTTGATGCTCAACTGATGTAGCTTTATCTCAACACAAGAACACAAGGGTTCCAAGTGAACCAAGATATGAATTAAGTAAGAGAAATCATTCTCAAAAGCAACAAAAGAGCATACTCCTCCTTATTCACAAGTTTGAGAAATTATCCATTCATGAAAAGAATGAAGAAGACCTCTCCAAGACATTGAAAGAGAGTGTAGATTCAAAGGGAATTATCTTCCCTCCTTTTTCCCATTTTACCCTGATCTAAAGATTGACTTGGTCATATGAAGTTAAGCTTTATTCCCTAGAATACCTAGAACTCCATCTTTGGACCAAGTCAACCACCTCTCACCTTGATATAGGTTCCTCATCATCCATATTATACTCATTATATCATAGGTACCTTGTATAAATAAAAGATCTCAAAATATTAGGTAACATCTTTGTTTATTAAGCCCATCTCATCTTGAATCCCACCCATGGTTAGAATTATAGGAGAGATCTATATACGATCATTTATGGAATAAAATATCTTCAGACTCTACTTCAAGATAAAAGCTCCAGCATGATTAAACCCATGCAATTATGACAATTGTCCAGCGTGGAGAAGTTTAATAAGATGATATGCAGCTCTAACTGAGGAAAGAAGCCTCGTTGTCAAGCCATGACTACTAATTGACTATTGATAAGCGCAAAAACGTGGTCGTTGAATGCGCTATTTTACGTATCAAACAAAATTTATACTCAACTCTTCAAATCTGATTTTTAAATTAGAACAGTGGCAAGTCGAGGTTGAATCCACAGGGAGGAAGGTTAAGAGATTGAAATAAAAATCTTTTTTTTTGATATTTTTAGATTTGAAAGCGAAAATGATCGATGGAAGGAAGAAGATGTGCGTGGAGATGAAATGAACCAAACAAGTGCTTCTAAACTCTTTTCAGATATTAGAAAACCCTTGATCGATGGTGGAAAAGTATTTTTAGGGTTTTTAAATGAGAAAATGGTGATAAAAAGATGACAAAATTAGAAGAAATGGATAGGAGATAGTTCTAATCTAAGATTCATGATGAAAATACTATCCAGTGATGCTCCCTAATCAAAACATACCTTCGAGAGCCGTATATTTTTCCTGGACTTGGCGTCTTGCATCTAACACTAAGAATGAATAGAAGAGGGAAGAAACTCACTGAGAATGAAGTTCAACACATGATGAATGATCCATCGTTGCTTTCTTTCCTTCGGGCTAGCCAATGCTAGAAGCATACAACAAAAACATTCATAACCCTAACTTTTTTCGTCTCAGAACTTAAATCAGCCCTAGCAGATTCGTGGAGCTTGAAAAGACAATCATGCCCACGAAATTTCAGCCCGTAACTCCATCAGGATCGTGAGATATCGCGATTTTAGTCTGGAGCATTTCTGGTCTTTGATCTAATGTCCTGTCTTTTAAGTATCCCCGGTCAAACCGCTCTGGTCAAAATTAGTCCGGTCAGACCTGCAAAACCTGCAAAGAGAGAGAAAGGGCACAGGAGAGAGAAGAAAGAAGGAGAGGGAGAGCGCTAGAGAGAGGAAGGAAAGGAGAGGGAGAAGAAATCTCCCCCTCCTGTTACGCACGCACGCGTCCGGGAGAGCAAAGGGGAGAGGAGGAAAAGAAGAGAGGGAGGCTTTTCCTCCCGCCTCTCCTCGCGACGGAATTTCCGTCGCGAGAGAGAGAGCGAGGGGAAGAGAGAGCAACGGGAGAGAAAGACGAATCTCTCCTCGCGACGGAAGTTTCCGTCGCGAGAGAGAGAGAGAGAGAAACAGAATCCGGAGGGAGAGAGGAAGAAGGGAGAGAACGTGGGAGACAGGGAGAAGGGGAGAGCGAGAGAAGGACCTTCTCGCGACGGAAAATTTTCCGTCGTGAGAATGGAATCTCGCGCGCGCGAGAGAGAGAGAGAGAGATTCTGGAAAGAGGGGGAGAGAAGAAGAAAGAGAGAAGAGAAGAGAGAGCCGGGAGAGAGGAGAAGAGCTCCTCTCGCGACGGAAATAATTTCCGTCGCGAGAAGGAAGAGAAGGAAGAGAATGAGGGGAAAGAGAAAGAGAAGAAAGAGTTCTCCTCGCGACGAAAATGTTTCCGTCGCGAGAGAGAAGAGAAGAGAGCGCGGAAGAGTTAGAGAGGGGAGAGAAGAGAGGAAGAGAGAAAGAAAGAGAGAGAGAAAGAGAAAGAAGAGAAGAGGAGAAATCTCCCCCCTCCTCTTACGCACGCACGCGCGCGTGCGGGAGAGAGGGGAAGGAAAAAGAAGAGAAGGAGAAGAGAAATAGAAAGAGAGAGACGAAGAAGAAATTCCTCTCGCCTCTCCTCGCGACGGAAATTCCGTCGCGAGAGAGAGAGCGAGGGAGAAGCAATGAGAAGAGGAAGAAGAGGAAGAAGAGGGAGAAGAGGAAGAAGAGAAAGAAGAGGAAGAAGAGGAAGAAGAGAAAGAAGAGGAAGAAGAGAAGAAAAGAGGGAAGAAGAGAGAGAAAGAGAGGAAAGAGGGAAGAGAAGGAGAGAAGGAAAAGAGCGCGGAAGGAGAGAGAGAGAGAGAGAGAGAGAGAGAGAAAGAGAGAAATAAAGATAAATTTCATTTTATAATTAAAGAAAATTATATTCTTGATAAATCAAAATCATTAAATGCTCATAAAATGCTACTAAATTATGAAAAATCAAGAATATCCTTTAAAACATAGAAATTATCAATTTAATCATTTTAAATCATGATAAAATGCATTTATGGTTATATTTCAAAGAATAAATGCATAAAATGCATGATATTAATGCATGAAATTGCATATTATCAACTATCTCCCACATGATCAACATCTCAACGGCTTATGAAGATAGTTCAGCATAGAGGAAACTTTGTAAATGAAGAATATCAAGCTTAAGAGCTACTCAAGAGAGCAAGAAGACTGCTGAGCTCTCTCTCTAGTCAAAGCTCTGCGCGAGCACAGAGATTGCTCAAAGAAGACTATTCAAAGTCAAACAGGAGAAGACAACGCTCGAAGAGAATTGAAGCGTTCTGAGAATGAACACAAGAGAATTGAAGAAAAGGGAGGCTTTTCATCACTGTCACCGCCCGTCTCTGCCTTCTCTTCACCTCATCCAAGGGAATTTTTGGACGTCAAAAGGTTAAACTACCAACATTATCGTCGCCAACTGTTCCTTGCCCTCTCTTCACCTTACCTTGGTGACCCGCAAGAAGACTAGAAGCCGAGTCAAATCCCGTCGACCCCTTATCACCAAGTGACGTGATTATCTATTCTTACGACCGCAACTACTGAAGCTCAAACAATAGAAGATATCGGGATATCTCGAACACAATCACGATTAGTGCATTGAGAACACATAAGTTGGAGAATGTCACGATCACGCATCATGCAAATGGAGAATCTCCCGTTGTCAACCGATCAGCCAGAGGACGTTAAAGGACAGAAAATAACTCACCTAGTGGACTCCGTAACTATCAATTTCATCTCATACCAAAGAGAGCAAAACTTCCATTCAACGGCCAACATGGGATCCAAAGAAAAAAAAACAAAAACTCCCACAATTTGTGTAAGTGTCGTACGCGGAAACTACAGCGATGCGTCGCCTCACCGTAATTCCCCTTCTCTTTATGATGGAGAATCATTTCAAAACATGAACACAAGGGTTCCAAGTGAACCTATACTCCTCCTCACTTATGAGTTTGAGAAACTCACCATCCATTAAGTGAATGAAGAAATCCTCTCTAAATAATTGAAGGAGAGTGTAGATCTTAAGGGAATTATCTTCCCTCTTCCTCGACTTATACACTGATCTAAAGATTGACTTGGTCAAAAGAAATTAAACCTTATCCTTAGATACTTAGAATCCCTTGAATGGACCATGTCAACCACCTCCTACCTTGATATAGGTTCTTAATTTCGAAACCATATCCACTATGTCATAGGTACCTTGTATAGTTATGAATAATGATCTCAAGAAATCAATAGGAACCTCTTTGATCTTAAACTCCCTACTCTGTCTCCTTGAAAACCACCCATAAATAGAAAGTTCAGGAGAGATCTATTATTGATGGAAGAAATTATCTCCTATCCCACCAAGAACCTCATGGTTAAAGAGGAAAACGAGTTTGTGGTTTATTAACTACTTAAGACCCTCAAGACAAGTCCCATCTCAGCCATCATGAAGTCATGAAGAACATAAAAGAAGTCTCATACTTGAAGAAGCTCAAGGTCATGATTCTTTCAAGAGTAAATGAGAACCAAGTTATGAAGAACTTCAAGGATAAACTTTCGACACCCGTTGAGGGATAGGGACGGTAGTGGAGCCAGATGGAATACGGATAATGATAATTTGATTTGCAGGCGCCAATTTCAGAGCAGAGAAGAATGATGAGAATGATGGATGACCTTTTCACTCATCTGGCAGCGTTGACCTCGTATTTAGGCCGCAAATTCTAACAGTTCATCGATGATATTGGGCTCACAAAGTTCATAAGTACAAGAAAATTTGCTCCGCCTGTCAGCCCTTCATCAGAAACCGGTTCATGATACGGCTCTAGATCGTTCTTAGAAAAGAAAGTATCCAGCATCGACTTATTTCCTTTTCAAGGGTTAACGCTCTGCGGGCAGATTTGCAGGCTGACCCGTGGTGGCGTCAAACGCATATACTTCCATGCTAGTCAAGTTCAAAGTCAACTCCTCGGGTTTTAACGCGTTGAAGAGAATTCTGAAGGGATCTTCCGACGAGATCGGATGGCTGGAAAGAGACGAGAACTCACCTCGTGTCGAAAACAACATGACAACGTTCCCGTCTCTGCTCCAGGACATAAGGAGGGGAGAACATTCTCTGCCAGCTGCTTCGTCTATCTACTGATCCCTGGACTTTTCAGTAATCTCATCTCGCTCTACTTCGTGAACACGAAAAGGTTCTTTTCCAAGATGGGTCTCACTTGCCATACTGCCAGAATCCGCAGCAAGGGTTGACGTCAACGTCATCGGATTTGCTACCCTTCTCTAAGGCAATCCTCTCCGTTGACCGACAACAATAATTTACATCTTCACGTATCGTCACGACCACAACACATATGCGCGTGATAAAGGAATTGCGGGAAGTTGCCACATCTAGATTACCTATCACGTTAGTGGAGCTTCCACGATGCTTGAAGAAATATTCCACGTTCTTCCACATCCGTGGTGACGCCGCCAATGAAGAGACAAGAAGTTAATTCACGAAGAGAAATTATATTCGAATGCGGAATCTCTCCACGTCGCCACCTTCATGCGATAAATCCGACGGCGGCCTATCTTCGGGAGCTAAATTCTTCTCGTCAGTCCATTAAATGAACGTAACCAGACGCCAAAATGGGTCAACCGTCAACCGATGGAAATAATCGTCGCGAAGCGACGCCTCGCCGTAACCTCCACTCTTTCTAATTCTATAAAACGCACAGTTGTAAACGACGAAGATGAATGTTGTTTTATGAAAATCGGTTACCTTTGGTTACTTATCTGTGTTTGTGCTCGTCCCCGTATCTCCATCAACCTCTCCTGCATCTTCGCCATCCCGAGTTCTATCTTCCTTCTCCATTTCCTCCCTCCATTCTGTCGCTTTCATCCATCTTCAGTCAAAGATTCACCGAGGAAATTATCTACCGTGAGGAGAAAAATCGAAGCGTCGTCTTCTCCTCTTCCTTCAGGTAACATCCCTCTCCATCCCGTGTTGATAGTTCGTGATAAGTCCAAATCAGGATGTAAATCCTATATCATTGTTATGGATTAATCTGACTTATGCAACTATATTATCTTCTAATATATTTCTTTTTCCCTTAATTCCTATTCTCCAAAAGTATAGATCAAAGAGGGGTCGAACCCTAGAGAGGTCAATTCTAATCTTTCTCTGCTTATACTCAATCTTCTCCTCACACTTTCACCATCACATATCTTTCACTGTCATTTTCATTTATCACTTGATCCCTTAAAAACATCTACTGAAGATTTGAACAATTGAAAATTTATTTAAGTTTATTTCCCTCTTCCTGTCCTATGTACGAGTATGAATCTTAATCAGATATCTTCAATTATCTCCACTCACTTTGTTTTTATATTTCTATCACTTCCTTTCTCACAGAAACGTCAATGTTTATATTCTCTTGATTTATTTATCTATGACAGGTAAACTCCATACAAAAGAGTTATTCAACCTAATATGAGTCTAATATATTGACTTATCAGCCTTTAGACATTTTCTAAAGTCATTGAATCAGATGAGAGTGTTTCGTTTCAAGACTTAACTCCAAATCATTCAATATTGAAAATACTCTTCTACATGATCCTCTGACAAATCCAATTTTATCAACTACTCACTCTATAGATTTCTATTTCGGTCACTTTCTTATCTAGACAAAAAGATCTAATGTAAAAAAAAAACAATTCACGTCCAACTATTTTTTATCAACTGTGACACTAATGAAAATCTTTTACCTATATCCACTGCGACAGAATTAAAGAAAAGAACAGGTCATGAAACAAACATCAATCTTCTTTAATCGGTCACTTCTAGTCTAAAATAACTTCCTATCTCACTACTGAAAAGGAAATATGATGAGAGAAATGCTTTTAACTGAGACTAAAATTTATCAATAACCTCGGTTCATGTTTCCTAAAATAGGATTACTGGAATCAGATTTGTAAAAGACTTCTAACCTCTAAATCACTAGAACTACTAATTGATTCAACTAAGGAAACTCGTAAGAAGAAAAACAAGAAAAAAAAAACTTCAACTAGGTTTGAAGCATCGAAGTAATGCCTAACCACTTGGAGTGAGTTTGATCCTCACTTCGAAAGCTTCTCGAACCGATTTCTGGCTCTTCCTCCCGCTGTGTCCACCTGGCCGATCGTCGTCGGGCGAGAAAGCAAGAACGAGACTTCCTCTTCTGCTTCCCTCCTTTTTAAGCTAACTGACCCATGCTTCGAGGTAATGCGGGTTAGTTAGGTTCGTAATGCTTGTTGCTCTGCACTCTCACTGTGCTCCAATCGCGTCTTGCAAGTAATTGCTGATCATCATTGGTGATGACACGCTTCCGTGAAAAGCGCTAGGTATATGCGTTTTACCCCTCTGTATGGGTTGCAATATACGCAACGTCGTGCTTCCACTCGCCATTGGTTGAAGATGTCGTCATATAGATCCATTGGTTGTGTTGTACTCTCATGAAAAGCGCCATGTACACGCGCTGTATCCCTCTGTACGTGTTGCATTATATGCAACGCCGTGCTCCCACTCACCATTGGTTGAAAGCCGTCTGCATACAAATCCTGCACATATACTAAGAGGCTATCAAATCGGACAAGCCCATTAAGGGCTTTAGTTTTTAAAAAGCTTCCTTAATGAACAAAAATTCCAAAAATTGTAAGGAATTCATTTTAGCATTTAGGGAGAAAAACAAAGAATTCCGCACATGTACAAAACTTTCTTAATGATTGTGAAAAATAATTTTTTTTCTTCATTTATCTCAAGAATATTTAATTTGGCAAAATCATATGATAACATGCAATAATCATGAATGATATTGAAGTTTTAACTATTTTATCACAATGATGAGCATATTTTCTTGCTCTATTTTGCATGTTATCAGTTCGCTCCAAGATCTGTAAGTCCAGCACGAGACCATCCTTTGTTACCCTATCTCCATATTTTCCTCCATCTCTCCTTCTATTCTCGTCGCCCTTCATTCTCTCTATTCTCTATTTTATAATAGATAATATATTCCTTTCCGTTCCTCACCTTACACTAATACTGTTCCTTATCCCGTCGTCTCTATGAATTAGTAATTTTCATATAACCATTTATATATATATATAACTCCAATCCATATAAACATCCAACTCTTTATCTTCTCCTTATTCATATTCTTCTATTCATCTACTTCTTCCTCATATATACTCCCATATATATATATATATCTTTTATCCTTTATATCATACATTTTATTTCCTCTCTACATTATTTAATTAATATAAGAACCATCTCCATCTATCTCATTCATCTCACTTCATTACAATCCAGTGTATTAACCTAATATCTTCGAAATCTCCATTCCATAATTTCTCACTACTATAAATAATTATTCCCTTCTGATATCTTTTCATAGATCCTCCAATAAAATTGTAGGATTATTTCATTTTAATAACAATAAATATCCATATCATATCTCACTCATCTTCCACCACTTCATCATATTTACATCGTCCTATTCATCTTCATATCGTCATCATTCTCTAAAATATCCTACATCACTTTATTTCTATAAAACGGAAACTTGTAAGAGAAAAAGACGATTGTTGTTTTATGAATGATTTTTTTTCCTTGGTTGAAAACTATATGTGTTCTTGTGAAATCCGTTCTTTCTCCCATATCCAATCGCTCCAAATTTCTCTCTCCCTTTTCTATTCTCCCTCTCGTTCTGTCGCTTTCATCCACTTCAAGTCAAAGAAATCCGAGGAGAACTCCTGTCATTTGGCAATTTGGAAGCATCGTCTTCATATCCAAATAAAGGTACTCATCCTCTCTCTCTTTTCACGTTGATTAATAGTACTTCTCTCGAATCTTTAAGTCCAACGTTGACCAAAAAACTTCCTATCTAATTCTCTATGGCGTGACTGACATCCGAGAGCCCAATTAAATATTCTCCTCATCTTATTATTATAATAATAGAATATTCTCTACATTATCCTTCCTGTTCACTACATATTAGTAAGATCATCTCACTTATACTTAATCTCTTCACATTCATATTCTTCGTCACTATTATTTTCATTCTTACATCTTCTCCTCGTTATAAATTTCTGTTAGAAAATTGTCCTCTTCATTACATAATCCATATCATCTCATCACCCATCTATCTTCTCTTCTTATACATACTCATCATCGTTACTATTGTCTCATCTTTCTGAATTATTTCACATCAAATCTCCACTAAATCATACATTCATTCCAACGTGATATCATTCATAGGTCCTCTCTTATATTGTAGGATTTAATTAGAACCAATATTTTTATCCAATCTTCATATAAGTCCCTCCTCTTTCTATCGTATTCATCTTACTCATACTCTTCTTTTTACATTCATCCTCTTTTCGAATTATCCTACATCATCTACCTTGTAGTGGAGAAGGGAGCAAGCAAAGATCATGATCGGAGCGGATCGAGCATCACCCAGCCTAGGACAGGCACACTGACGAGGTTTGTGCGACGATCCGGATTGAGTTCTTGCTTGTGTTCATCATCTCCATAAACTGTAAAGTTGTATTTTATTTTTATTTTTCTTTCTTATTTTCTTTTAATGCAGTGGCTTTGACATCATCGAGACTTGCAACTCTCTCTCCCTATCACTGCACATCGATTCGTCGATCCATCGCTACCGCCGACCACTCTTCTCACCTTGTCATCATCTCATCCCCATTGCATTTCTTTCTACATTGTTTTTCCATTGGAATTCATATTTCTCTCCTAATTAAAAAAGAAACCTAAAAACTATCACTCATATTCGTCTCTACATGCCGCATTTACGTTTGCACTTCCAAGCTCTCTCACCTTTCATTTGAATATCTAATCTCATTACCTCAGCTCCCAGTGGATTCGACCCTTGCTTACACTATACTAAGTAAGGAAATATAAATTTTATTTTATGAAATCGATACACAACGACGACGGAAAACACACGTAATTGAGATCATCAATATCTCATTTGAGGAAGGCCATATGGCTCAATGTGGATAGTGTAGTGAATCACAAAAAAGCTGAACTTTGAATTTTACTCAATCACACAAGGTATGCATGTGCCTCATTTGACAACATTTAGCCACTTTCTTGGCTTTCATTATGGCCAATTGGTCAATGCCAATAAGGTATGAAAGATCTAGGTGGTTAATCAACTTTAAAAGGGCCCTCATAAATAGAAGTCTCGATTCCCTTTGAAATAGGTTTAGATCCTATTTAAAAGGGATTAGTCCAAGGTGACCAAACTTTCCTAAAAAATAAGAAAGTTGACCACCCTTTGACTTCCTAGAAATGTGGATCTTCATAATTTTTTAGGATGATCCATCTAATGACTTTGAAGCTAGGATTGACCACTTGTGACACTTCATAAAATACCTTTGACCTCGAATGAATACCTTTGACCTTAAGGAAATAGATTTGACTTAGCTCCTAAAAGGTTGGAGACTTAGTTTTATCTTCTCTTTTATTGTAATTTTCTTGAATGTGATAATGCAACCACATGACTTCTTAGAAGACAAGTGGGTTAGTCTTATAATAGAAGCAAAACTCAAATAACAATGCATGTTAAGACATGCTTATACTTATACACATTTAGTTGTAAATAAATAGATATCCTTGGTGTTAGTTTCTTGATTTGCTCCAAAATATGGCATATGATGCATGGACACAACTATTGATAATGTGTCATTATTGTGTTCATTTCCATAACTATTAGTATATATTTTTAATGCATAATTCTTTCTAACATGATGCACATTAACATAATTTTTTTTAGAGATTTTTACATTCATCCTGTCATTCCATTCATATGCTCAACTCACATCTATGTCCTATGATACATCATTTCATTCTTATTGGATATATTACGAGACAAACCCCTTTTGACTTCTTTAATATCATGTAGTTGAATTATAATTACATCTTCTATGAACTATGCGGATGCAAGGATTTGGGTGTACAAGTAGGAAAGTACATATAAGTATAAATGCCAATTATTAACGGGAGAGGAAGAAATAGCTCTCCACAAACTTTTAGTGCTAAGCCGCAAAGCAAAATGGTCAATCAAGTTTGCATGTAATAAATGGATCATCCTAGCTTTTTAGGATGATCCATGATTGTTAGGGAAGTCAACATTGGGTCAAGCACCTTATTTTTTAGGAGGTTAGATTAAACATAAATATCCTTAAAAAAATAACTTGAATTCTTTTTCCTAATGAAGAAAATGTGGTGGAAAAAAAGAGCTACATTTTGTGAGATTTTAGATTTCTAAGTTTAGGAATTTTTTTTAATCTTTAGGGATTTTTAAGAAATTTCTAGGAAATCTATTTTTTGTTAAAAAAGAATTGAAAAGGGAGATAAGTGATGTAGTCGATCAGACACTGACACATGGTAATGCAAGGGTGAACCACCTTGGCGCAATGCACACTTGTTGATAGATATTATGTGGCTTGCAAGCCAATCACACTTCTATGTATCTCATTATTTCCATTAAAATGAAATGTATTCATTGTCATTCTAGTGTGATGTTCGTAATAGAGTCCATGAGCATATGATGACTAAGTAAATTATGATTAGATCATAATACTTGATCACTAGTCTTTAAACATATGTTCTAAACATTCTTATTCATGGGATATTGAAGAAGGACAATGAATTATCTCAAAATAATAACACTATCTGATCCGACTCATGTGATGAGTATGGGTGATCCTAAGTAGTCATCGATGTGGAGACATTAAGGATAGATAGCAGGTGCTCTTTAGAGAAAGATTTCACTGGATTGATATGTACAAATTCTTGAATGGTATTATACCTAGTTGTCAATTAGGTTGATTCATGTTATAGTTTTTTACACGGTCCTTTGATTTGAGACACCAAAGACATCTTGTAAATAGATGATCATATTTTGATTATGACTTATTAGAGAAGGCCAAAGATCAACCGAGGTTCGGTAGACCGAACCAGACCGAGACCGTCGGTCTGTCAAAATGGGGTTTGATGGTCTCCGTCGAAGTTCGGTTCGGTCATGCACGCGTATTTGGTCTTGGACAGAAAAAAAAAATTTTTTTAGAAAAAAGGGCATTCAGCAATCGGCATTGGGTCTTTCGTCTTCGTATTCGGCAGCCACTATCAAGCATTCAGGGTCCCCGAATCTCTTTGCATTCATCTTGCATTGTGCATCGAGGAGACTGATTTCACGTATCTTCATCGATTCAAGCATTCGATCGCTCGTGGAAATTTTGTTCTTGTCTGCAAAATCAAGTTCATCCGTTCATAACCTTTCATTTTGTAAAATTTCATAGCAATGAGATTCTAATAAATGGGACTGGTTTTTTCTGATTTTGGAAAACCTAAATCTTCCGAGGTGGGGAAGTGGGGCATGATTGAGGGAAGAGGGGAAGACGGGGGAGGGAGAGGGAGAGAAAATGGAAGAGAGGACAAAACGAGACACCGATTTACCTTCTTTTCCAATACGCAGACACCGATTTTGATTTTTCCTTCCGATATCTCCACTTTGTCGCCTCCCTCCATTGCTGACTTTTCCTCGATCAAGAATGCAGTGCTTATTTTGAATCTCGAGCCAGCGACAACGCTCTCTATACTGTAGTCTTTTTTATACTCTTTTCTTCGCGCGGGAAGCTCTCTGGCCTATCGTCAACTTGTTCTCTGCTTTATCCTTCCTTTTTCTAGTATTTTTTACCTTTTATTTAATATCATGCACACTAGGGCTGGACATCCATGAAATGTACATAAAAAATGAAGCAAAAAGGAAACATATGAAAAATTGGTTCTCTCTCACTCTTGCCCAAAATACATCATATAATCCCTTCAAATTTCCCTCTTTGGATCTCCCTTCTCTATATCCGTATATGAAGGCTCCAAAGAAGCTTTCAGACAGGGTGGATAGGAGGTCAAATCTAGAGGGAAGATGGAGGAGGGCTGGGGAGGAGCCCCCTTAGGACTAGAACAAACGTATTTAATTTATGCAATAAAGGAATGTCTGTTATTGGCAGCCACACAATGTAGAAATGATGCAAATACTTCCGGAATCTGAAGTTCTTCCTTGATCATTCCTCATTTGCCCTCCCTTACTACTGCTGTCTTATGATCATTACTTGTGAAGAAGCTCTACTATCATAAAAAAAGTCAAGATTCTACGAAATCTAGGTAAGTAGGAAAATGCTCATTTTGGTGCTTTGTTCTCTCCATGTCCAATCTTCTCTATAACTGTACCATTTCTATGTACAATCGTCACATTTCTGCCAGTGAGATTCTTTCTTTCTTCTCAACCTTCATAAATCATCCATGATCTGATTTTAATCTTTTCTATCCCGAGTCAATCTCTCACAATGTCCATCGAATACTGGGCTCCATAAATTTATTATGAGCAAAGTTATATTTATTCAACCATATTCTTGCTTTCATTCAATATGAGGTTATGACTCATAATTCAATCATGATTTGATAAAAAATAATCCCTTAAAAAGCTTAAATTTCATTTTACAATGTGGTTGCATCTTTCTCCATCCTACTCATTAAATTAGATTTGATTGCTTTAAAAATTCAAATTTGAATTTTCTTTTGTCTCAGTCTAAATTATTAATGGACGTTGATATAATTATCTCTTTTCAGGTACGCGTATTCATGGTCAAGAGAGACCGAAGTTAAGACCAAACCGGACCGTGACCGAGGTGGACCAAGACCGAGACTTGGACCAAATGGTGTGCCAAAAACCGGACCATGACTGGGACCGCCCAACCCTATGACTTATGAATCGCTAACTATATGATCTCCAAAAGGTCATATTTGGGATATAATGTGAAGTCTTTGAAGATAATTGTGTAATCAAGATGGGATTGTCCGCCCTCAATATTTGAAGAGATTGACTCAAGGAATGAGATGAGATGAAATCCTTAGCCATGGTGGTAAAAATATTGAAGGTATCGCTAATAACTTCATCCATGTATCAGTACTAACTTGAGTAATCAATTAAGGTTTGACAATTCACTATACCCTAAGACATTTATGAGTCTTGATAAGTCGGAAATTAGCGTGATTTATGTCGTTATTTAGGGTTTTTCCGGACTTATACAATAAAATTTATAATCTCCCTTAGTGGTGTAATAAGGGGTCGAATCCAAAGAAGGCGGTGGTGAATTTCAATTTCAATCGATTTAGGAATAGAAAAGCATGAATTTGATGGTTTAATTCTTATTTATGTGATTAATGATGATTCTTGATCAATGTTTGAAATTAAGATCATTGCAAATTCAATATCATAAAATCAATATTCTCTGCTATTTATAATCAGATAGATTTAATCAGAGATTAAGATTTCAAGTTTCTCATCATTAAGAATTTAAGAACATCTAGATTTAATATAATTTTCTTGAGGTTTTATCATATAAATGCATCTATCTAATTCATGATGAAATCGTCATATTATTAGGGATTAATAATCATCATGTTAATCCACTGTTATTTATCAACAGAAAACAAGATTTTCGAATTTTAATTTCAATTATTCAAGAATTAGGTCAATTTTCCCTAAATTAGCCAATCTTGATCAAGATTGGCTAATTAAAGCAATTAAAACCTAAATTGGAGTTTATTGAAGGTAGATTATGTTTTAGGAGTTATATGAAATCATTTATAATCTTATTCAATTGATTAATATTGAGAAAATCGGATCTAATCATAAAAAAAATGAAAAATCGGAAGAAACTCGCGAGGAGAGAGAAAATCAAGAAGATCTATGAATTAAACTGAAAACCTTAAGTAAATCTATGTTTTAATCGCCTAGGAATTCCTGGAGATGGATTAGGAACCTCTTTCGATGACTTCCGTGCGACGAACAGCATCAAGATCCGGCGATTTGCCACAGCCGGATTTGGGAGAAGAGGTGGAAACTTGATGCCACCGGACCAGCGAAATCGTCGTCGTTTTCAGCTCCAGATCGCTCCAGGAGGTGCTTGAGACAGGGAGGAGTGCCGGCGACCAGTCCTCCCGTAGAAAATATCAAGAACCCCTCTTCATTTCGCGTTTCGCCCAATTTATAGCCGTAAATCGCGAAGAACAGGTTGTGGTTTCCGTTATTAATTTCATTTTTTCCTTTTGTACGCAGGTCATGCGCGGAGCTCTGATTGGTCGACGGAAAAGCTCACCGCGTCGTGATTCGCACGCACCGTGTCACGCACAGAAATCTCACTCTCGTCTCTGATTGGTCCGCACGACCTGCGTGCATTCCCTGCGCGCACCTTGCGGTCCATTAGAGATAAAATGGCCCAATAAGGGCCAGTTTCAATAAAAAAAACATTTTTTCTTAAAAGAATCAATTTTTTTACCCAAAGAAAGCATGAAATAAAATCTAAAAAATATATTTATTATTGAGAAATATTCTATTAATATGAAAAATTAATTTCTCTTTGATTTCTTTTGTTTTAGAAATAGGTCAATTAAAGAACATTTATTTTTTCTCATAAAATTCATCCTTTAAGACTCTCAAACTTTGTTAATTGACCTAATTATTTAACAAAAACAGAATTTTAATTGAAAAATGAAGAAAACTTCATTTTAACATGAAATCATGATAACATGCAATAAAATATGATGATTTATCATTAAAAACCGACAAATATGATGGGAAAATGGTATTTTAATTGCTCTATTTTGCATGTTATCAAGTCTCACATTTATGAAGGATTATACATACACTGTAATTGATGATATAATGGTTCCATTCAAGAATTCTAATATACTTCATATCTCCTAAAGTTTGTTATGTAGCTTGGCACCCAACTGGCTAGCAACTTAACTTGTTGATTGGGTTAAATTGATACTTAATCTATTTACATATATATATATATATATATGTATGCATATAATTAATTTGGTTGACCAATAAGTTTTTATTAAGTTTATAGAGTTATTAACTAGTAAGATATTTGGATCTAGAGGGTTACACGCATAAGATGTATGACTGCCGGTGGATATAGACAGAATTATGAGGGTTTTTGTAAAAGGTTCACACAACGAATGTCTATAACTAAGAGAAAAAAATGACCACAGCTCAAGGTGCCTATGCAAGCTTTATGGAATTTGAGAGGAGCTCCAACCATCTATCGATTGTGCACATACCATTAAAGGTTAGACACTACATAAGAAATCTTTCAAGGGAACCCTATAAGTATTTTTGCTCATATGTTTGATGATATGATCATTAGTTCTTGGTGGCTCAATATTTTGAATATCCAAAATCATTATATTCTATTGCATTTGATATTTTGATCAAAATTTTGGAAGGCTTATCAACCTCAAATCACAACACATGTAGCCACTATGCATCACCTTGATATGTCATGAGCTGAATCATGTGACAATTGGCTTGCATGGTGCGATGCGAGAGGTGGATTGTGATGGTCAAATATGTGAATATGCATATCAAGAAGATTGATAGATTTTTTTAATCAAGGAAAGACATTCTCAAATTTTTTGAATGTGAGACTAACATGCACATGTGGCAAGCTCAAGATACTCTAATTGGCTAGGATAATTGGAGTTGTCAAATGTGTGGCCCTAAGGTCCACAGAATTTATAAAAAAAGGGGGCACTAATATCAGCTTTGGGGAGACCAATCAATTTGCGACAGGTGTTAGGCCTTGAGTGCACCCATCTTGATCAAAAGGTTCTCATCATTTCCATGGCTCTTCCTCTTTAAAAATGTAGGGACATGCGACATTTTTCAAGTGTGTTTTATTAAAATCATTGCAATCGAACAACCAAGGGTTTAATCACCTAGAAGAATATTAAATCCAATTACCAACTTAATCACTGATGTCAATCCAAGTATAGTGGGGCATGTGACACTCTCTAAGGCGGTCGATCAAAATCAAATGATTGAAATTTCTTCACTCTAAAACCATGATATCTCAAGCTCTAAAATAAGTTTTGAACTCAAATTTTATAGGTAGAATTTTATTTTCACCTCTATCCATCAGGTGTCATGAATCTAAAAATTGAGCAGAAGAATATCGTGATTTTGACGATGGAAAATTTTAATCCTTAAAGCTCCCAAAAACCTCCTCATATAAACTCTATTTTTCACTCTTCCTTTATTTTATTGCTCATTGTTACCATCAGGCTATTAGAAGACAAGAGAAAGATCAAGGCCCAATGTGAGGATTTTTTAAGTTCATGCTTGCCATGGAGTCAAAATCAAGCAAAGTATGATGATGGGAGCAAGTCTAGCATCACTTAACCTAGGACTGCCATCATGATAAGATTTGTGTGATGATTTGGATTTTTTCATCCTTGTAACCACCTCAATAGATAATTTAGGGCCTATTTTATTATTTTTAATGTAATATAATTGTTATTGTCCCATCACAAGATCTCATATGTCAATGTTCACTCATTGATCTCTTGCAACCGCAATTCCATCTTCATCATGTCATCATTTCGATGGTGATGTGAGTCAACTGCTTGAGCCATTACACCCCCCATTTTAAGTAAGGTACATGATTTCAAGTATTGATGGCTCAAGCATTTGTCTCACATCACCATCAAAATGTAGTCACTTTGAAGAACTTTGAATAAGCTTTACATTTTTAACCGTTGATTTGCTTACTCTAACCTTTTGAATTAATTAGCCATAATCAATTATTCATCATTATCGCTTAAAATAATGTATTTTTATATTATAGTTAAAATTGTATACAATGATGAATATGCACTCAAATTTTGATAACGCACAATAGGAATAGAATATTTCATGCCTTAATTTGCATTAATAATTATGTAAATGTAAGTATAAGTTGAATGCTATCACACCCCCAGATTGAATAATTTCTAGTCCCATATAAATTTGCCATAGAATATTGCTAGAAGGTCTTTCCGCTTTTCTACCTTACAACTAAAGAGGTGAAGTGTATAAATGTATGGATACTGATGGAGAATTATTTCAAAACATGAACACAAGGGTTTTAAGTGAACCTATCCTCCTCCTCCTCCTTATCCACCAACTTGAGAAATTATCCATTCATTACATGGATGAAGAAGACATCTCTAAATAATTAAAAGAGACTGTAGATCTTAAGGGAATTATTTTCCCTCCTTTTCCTTATTTTATACTGATCTAAAGATTGACTTAGTCAAAGCATTTAATCCTTATCTTTAGAAACTTAGAATTCCTTGAGTGGACCAAGTCAACCACCTTTTTACCTTTGATATAGGTTCCCAATGTTCCAAACCACATCCACTATATCATAGGTACCTTTTATGAATAAATGATCTCAAGAAACATCAATAGGAACATCTTTGTGTGATATTTCCTTCTCTCTTTGAAGACCACCTATAGTTAGAATTATAGGAGAGATCTAAGTGATATTAACATCTATGGATTCTATCTCCCTTTCTTCTCTCCCTCCATTCTGTCGTCTTTCCATCATCACGCGTCAAATGCAAGCGGCAGAAATCCCGGATCGTTTGGACAATTCAATGACAATCACTTCACGACAAAAAAAGGTAACATCCTTATCTATTCTCGTGATTGATAGTTTGTCTCCTAAATCCGTAAGTCCAACCTTATTCCATACTTCTATCTTACAGTCTTTCCCCTTCTTCTTGTCATATCTCCTAACTCTTTCATAACTCTTCTATTCTCCTTCTTATCCGAATATCTTAATCTTAAAATATCACCACTCACTTCCTCCCGATTTTCGTCTTCTTCCCAGCATTAAATAACCGCTCTAATATATCTCTCCCATCGTGATCGTCCCCACTCTCATTCTCTGAACCTTCTTCATTCCCCTTCTCTCCTCCATTTTCTCTACATATGATCCTATCCTGTTCTAATGTTCTTCGCCATTCCAATCCTTTTCATTATCATATCATCCCCAATCTATTTTCTCTATTTTATATTCTCTTTTATTATCCCTTCTATCATCCCTCCTCAATAATATATTTATATAATCAGTATTCTATAAATCATTACACGACCTCCTTTCTCTAGTATTCTATTTTATAATCTTAATTCCAAATTCCCTCATTATCTAATTATATCACCCAAATATTCTCTTCTCTCACCTAATTTCTCTTCATAATCTAATTACCTCATTAAAATTTATTCAAACAAACTTCTAAACCTTCTAAAATCTATTCCTCTGAATTATATATATCTAAACCACCTTGATATCATTCATAGATCCTCACCCCTTTGTAGGATTATTTTCTTAATCATATCATCACCATCATACATAGCATCATTTCGGAAATTATCCTACATCAGATACACTCCCTTACAGTGTAGATCATAGTAATCTAGATTCCATCCTCTAGGTTGACTTTCTTAATGCGTATTAGTGTAGTGCTCATCGGCTAATGCTCAACTCTAATCCTTAATCATGATAAAGGTGGGCATATCTCGGTTTTGGTGCCATGGGGATGAAAAGATCATTGCACTCTCATGAGTGGATGTAATTCTTTACCATCTCAATAGGTATATCACTTCTTCACTCATATGGAGGCTACTTAGTACAATTAGAATTCCCATCAACTTGTCTTCCACCTTTCAAGAGTGCATTTGCAAAGAGATTTCCAATCTTTAGAATATGACGTTGGGAGGTAGCCAAAAGAACGAAAAGATAACAACTAAAAGGATGACGTGGTTAAAAGTAAAATGCATGTAAAAAAAAGGATTCTAAAACAAAGATGGATATCACTTATGATAATTATACTCCCAAATTATGTGAGTGATCATGGATGATTGGGATGGATGGAAGTGATAAAAGTGGTAGAAGTGGTAGAAGAATGGTGGAAGAAAGGAATTCCCTAACTTATTCCCCTTTTTGCTCCTTATTTATGTATTTTCTTTTTCTCCTTCCTTTCTCCTCTCTCTTTGTTTCTCTCTCTCTTTTGAGAAATTTTTATTTTTAGATTCATAAGGACTTAGAGAAGTTACATGAAATGAGGATATGAAGGAGTATTTTGTTTTTGAAGAGAGTATGAAAGATGTGAAGCAAAATGTGAAGGGATATGTACTTGTGAGGGAAATGCAAAAGAGACAGAATAGATGTGTGAAGTTATTTGGAGTGTGATAATCATTAATGAGGTTGAAAATGGGATGACATGCGTAAAGAGATAAATACTGGTAAATCAATGATTATGACTCAGTACACTCATTAAGGTAAAGTTTGGAAGTGAGGAATTCCTACACTAAGTACGTTAAACTGATGTAATGTAGGGGATAAGAATTTGCCTTAATGTTCTTTCAAAATATCTCCCTTTCAATCCCATAGCACTTCAACCCTTTGATTATTCCTTTTCCCTTGGTATTTGTTTGAAACCCAACCCCAAAGAAGTCAACAACTAAAAATAATCTCACGGATTATCTAGATATCTTGGTTTTATTACACAAAAATGTAATCAGTAGGCTATAAAGCCCTAACTTCTACATCTCTAACATATAGGATCTCAAGTGACAAGACTTTCTAAGGTGGGGTAGAGTGGTAAAAATTTGGAAAATAGAAGTTTTAAAAAGTCAAAATTTTTTAAAAATTTCAAAATTTTTTAGTTTTGAAAAGTTCTTACCCCCCCCCCCCAACTTAAACTCTTCATTGCCCTCAAAAAATCAACATGCTCATAAAAATATGTTAAGTATTTTTTGCATGGCATGTAAAGGATAACAAATTTAGTGAGAAGAAAGGGTTTAAAAAACTCATTTAGGTGTTTTGATGCTTGTTCAACATATTTTTCTTGCTCGTGCCCCTCTCCAAAATGGTCTTTTAATGGAGAATTATCTGAAAACATGAACACAAAGGTTCCAAGTGAACCTAGATATAACTTAAGGAAGAGATCTCAGTGTCAACAAAAACAAGACACCATCCTCCTCCTTATCCACAACTTTGAAAAACTATCTATTCATTGAATGAGTGAAGAAGACCTCTATAAAACAATGAAAGAGAGTGTAGATTCAAAGGGAATCATCTTCCCTCTTTTTCCAATTATATACTGATCTAAAGATTGACTTGGTCAAAAGAAAATTTAATCCTTATCCTTAGATACTTAGAATTCCTTGAATGGACCAAGTCAACAACCCTTACCTTGGTGTAGGTTCCTTAATTTACCAAACCATATCCACTATATCATAGGTACCTTGTATAATTATAAATATTGATCTCAAGAAAATCAATAGGAAACCTCTTTGATATCCCCTTCTTTCTTTGAATACCACCTATAGTTAGAATTTTAGGAGAGATCTAATTATTAACTACTTATGGAAGAATCTATCTTCTTATTTTACCTCAAGGCAAAGCCTTTGCATGAGTAAAACCATGAATTTATCAATATGAAGAATCTTTCAACAAAGAAGACCACTCAGGATGACAATTCAGTTAAAGGACAGTGATCATATTATTGTCAGGCTCACAATTCACTCAATATCTCTATGTTGATAATTATACTGAAGAAAGCTGTCATCAAGGAAGACAATCAAGAGAATCGTCCCTCCCAAAGTCCTGTTGAGCACATCTTCACGGTTAAAGGTTTATCTCCCATAAAGTTAGCTCATACTGTTAATGAAGAGGATGACAGTCATCCATGTGAAGTCAAATGAGTTCATGACAATCAGTCATCCATGTGAAGAGGATGACAGTCATAAAGCACAACAAAAATATATTGACATGAATCCCTATGAAGCAAGATCTCTAGGACTCCTAAATATCAAAAGCATTCCACGTCCTCCCTCCCTATTGAAGTGAAACTAGTGGAGAAGTTACGGAGATCTCCCTGAAGATAGACCATAATTACCTCTACAGGGAAGTGAAATATCTATGGTCTTGAGAACTATCACGATGCCATTTTTAAATCTCTGTTCACCAGCCATATAACTATCTGTATAACCGTCCCGAGTGATGTGGATTATCAAGACTTAAAGAAAAGTACACGCATCTTCCCTCCACGGAAGATGCGTGCCTCGACGAGTATTGGCTTCAACCTTCCTACAAAATTGGAACAATAAGAGAACGTGAGATGGTCAATAAGAAGATGCATAACCGACGCGATCAAACCATGGGACACGACGTCTCAGACAGAGGCTTTCCACAACGCCACCCGTCCCACAGAGGATTTCCAAAAAAGAGGAAAACAATGGCAAGAGACATGTCCGACGGAGAACTTCAAAGATAGAGCTCAACCTACCCCGTCGACTCTTACCCATGGACGTCATCACGTAACTCTCACGGATACCTCAAGGTGCGCGCGGAGAGCAGTTGCGTTGAAAATCTCAGTTGGCCACCACCGCCAAAATCCCTCAAGGAATCAAAGAATAATTCCCATATTCCTTAAACTATTCCACGTATCTCCATTCATGTGAAGATTACATCATTGAAGATGACGATAAGGCAACCACGAAAGGTTGCTACAAACTGCCCAACCGTCAACATGTACCTTGACATTCATCTCATTCCACGATTAACTCTCCTATAGAAGCGCAAACAGTAAAGAGGCATGAGTACAAACCGCGAAGAGGTGCTATAACTACCAAAACTGCCTCTCTCTCTCTCAAGACATCTCTTCATCCCAATTTCTTTATCGTCTCTACTCTATAAAAGCGACGACTGTAAGAGACAAAAGGATGTTGATATTGAAATGAAACTTTTTCCTTTTCGAAAATTATTGTGTTCTTGTGCTTTCTCGTGTCTCTCCCACAAACTCTTCTCCGAATTCTATCTTCCTCTCTAATCTCCCTCCATTGATTTCCTCTTTCATTCATCTCAAAGTAAGAATCATCAGAGGAAATTATCTTGGTCATGTGGTGATCTTCAAGGGCATCCATTTCACGTCATCGTCAGGTATCTTCCTCTCTTTTTTCACCATGAACAATAGTTCATCTTTTATATCATAAGTCCAGCATTATTATCTCATCTTCCCATCTATTCTCTATCTCATCTCCCTACTATCCGAAATCATCTTAAGTTAATTCCCCATATCAGTCATATCCATTCTATTTACTCTCCGTACTAATTATTCCATCCATCATTTAAATTATCTAATCTGCTACTCATTCTTCTCCTCATCGCAAATCACAATCATATCATTATCATTATCATTCACTCATCTATTCACATTCTTCTACCTCATATATTCACTGAACTTATTCACCTATCCATCATAATATCCATCATAATATCCATCATAATATCCCTCTTTTATCCTCTTACTTTATAGAATTAATATACTAATTATCCCTAGCAATTAAATAAACCTAAACAAATCTCTTCTCTACCTAATCATCTCATCGTTCTTATTATTCTTATTATATATCCTCATATATTTCGAATTAATCTATACAATCTCCCTCTGAATTACTTACCTATTCCTCACTGATATCAATTCATAGGTCCTCCATTAGATTGTAGGATTATTACATGATTAAATCAGTAGAAGTTCATATCATATTTCATTCAACTCTTCATCACATTTACACACTCACATTCTTCCCTCATATTCATCATCTTCCTAAAATATCCTACATCATCTTTCCTTTGATAGCTAAAAAGAGAAGAACTAAAGACAAAAAATATAAAGAAAAAAATAAGTAAAGATAATCTTGGGGGGCTGATAACATGCAATCTTAACATGCAAAAATATGATTACTAATACAAATTAAGGCATAAAAAATTCTATTTTCATGCATGTTATCATACTTTGAGTGCATTTCTATCATTTCATAAAATTTTAAGTGATAATCTCAAAATGCATTATTTTAGGGATAATTATGCATTTTTAAGAATAGATTTTAGATTATATTATTCCCATATAAATTTGAGATTATCATTAGGTTTTAATGTTTAATAATAGCAGAAAATATTTATATTTTAAGTTTTGTTCTTCAAGTAGAAGTGAGTGTATTTTTTGAAATAATAATTTATAATCTTGTTATTTAAATATTTTGAATTTTTATAATGATAGATAATTGAATTTCTGATCTAATGAAAAAAAGCTGGATTAATTTGGAGTTGTATTTAGAAAGTTATGAATTTTCTAATTTTTAGGGATTTTCCCACAATTTTTCTGAAGTCTTCTGAATTTTTTTGAACTTTTAATGAATTTCTAAAGATTTTCCAGAATTAAAACTCGATTTTTCTAATTAAAATCGTATTTTCCTGAATTTTATAAAGGCTCAAGTGACGTGGTGCGATCAGAACCGTCCGATCACATCGCGATGAACGGTCGAGGCGGGGAGGCGACGTGGCAGCCTCTAGAGCTTCCGACCGCGTGAAGAATCTAAGCTATTGATCTTCACTTAAAGAGGAGGGTTACGTGGTGCACTATTACTCGTTGGCGAAGCGTTTTAAAAATGATATAATCTTAGCTGTACATCAATCGAGTTATAACGGTTGAGATTAAACTGACGAAAAACTCATCTGAGCATCCAATCGCGATCAAACGGTGGACGTTACATGCATTTTTATAATGCACGCGACGTGGAGAAATCTTGGGGGGCGATCGGCGATTCAACAACTGCGACGTAACGGTAACGATTCGCAGTAATGCGATCAGTCAGAGCCATTGATCGAAGATGAAGCATTTCATCAGACGGCTACGCCCAAATTGGCTATAAATTGAGATGTTCTTCAAATTTTTAATGCATTCTTGTTGGATGATTACGCTCAATTGATCTATATAAACCCCTCCATCCTTGAATCTGATGTAGGATAAATTAGACAATGATGATTATGGATAGATGAATATGAGTGTGTAGATATGAAGAAGTGAGAGGAATAAGATAAAAATATTTCATGATTGTAATTGAGAATATCCTACAAATGAGGGAGGATCTATGAGATGCTATCACCGTGGTGTAGATGGGAAAATTAGTGAGAATATACTATAGGATAATTCAGAAATGTGAAGAGAATAGAAATGATATGATTTTGGTTCTCGATAGATTAATACAGGTATCGATCGGAGTAGTAGGGGATGATAGGAGATAGATAATACGTTAGATTGGAGAACGAACTCAGTGAGTGTTCGATGGATAATAGATTAAATTAATGAAGGTGAATTGCGATGATTGGAGGTTGGAATGAATGACGTTGCGGTTTGTGTAGTGAGAGGAGAATGATGTGGAGGGTGACTAGGATAGATAGACGATGATAAGAAATACAACGTGATGGGGAGTAATGATGGCGAATGGGAATGATTAGAATAATTCGTGTAGAGTGATAACATGCTAAATTAACATGATAAAATATGATTATTGATGCATATTAAGGCATAAATGATTTCATTTACATGCATGTTATCATACTTATATGTATTTTTCTATTATTATATGAAAAAGTCATTATAATCTCAAAATACTTTAATTTAGGGTTAATTTTGATAAATTAGAGTTTAATAATTTGATAACCCATCTTTTTCTTAAGATTATAAGTGTTTTTAAAATTAAAATAACAAGAGAAATCATTTTTATAAACATTTATTTCATTTTCTAAAGTTTAAAATCTTAATAAATGAATGTATTTTTGAAATAATAATTTAAACTCTTATTATTTATTAAATTTGACTTTTTAGAATAAAAGATAATTAAATTTCAGATCAAATGAAAGAAATTTGGATTAATTTTGAGTTATATTTTGAAAGTTATGAATTTTATAATTTTCAGGGATTTTTCCGGATTTTTCTAATTTTATTTTCGATTTAAAACCGTTTTAAAATAAATAAAAAAATAAAAAAAGGGGTTTAGATTTCGCGCGGGTCCCATGTGGATACGACATGGCACTGCGGGCCACGTGGCAGCGCCACGCGGGCCCACGCGGCGCCTACGCGGCATATGTGACACATGTGCATATTATTTACTTATATATATAGTTTGAGTATAGTACATATAGCCCTCCGCTTATCGGAGGGGAATTATTAACCCCTCTATTCGTCGGGTCTTATAAACCCGACGATCTCCTCTATTTTATTCCGTGTGGGACTAATCCACACGATGTGTTATAAATGCAGGTGACGTGGCTTGATGAGGAGCGCCAGATCAAATGGATGATCGATCGACGCGCGTCGATCGAATGGACGCGCGGTCCACCAAAGTCCATCAAGCGCACGTGTCAATTAAAAGGCGTTATAACGGTCCAGATTGAACCGCGCGGGGAGCATCCGGACCGTCGGATCAAGATTCAAAGTACCGGATCGAAAGCGTTTAATAAACGCATCTTAAAACACTCATCCGGACCATCCATCTCAAATCCAACGATCGCGACTTAATTGAAACGGTCCACGATGGACCGTTTTATCGTCACCGTCGATCAAAATGATCACACGGTTACGCCCAATTAGCCTATATAAGGAGATGTTCTTCGACGATTGTAAGCATTCGAGTTGGAAATCAAAAAATTTGATCTATTTAGACACCTCCCCTCTCGTTTCTCTCAATCTCATCGTGTTCTACTCTCATTTCCGCACCCACGGAGCCCTTGAAATCGAGATTTGGTTGAGTAGATTGGAAGAAATCGCAGCTTGAATCTCTTCGTCGCGTTCTTCGTGTTGTCGGCGATTAATCAGTTTAATCGCATCAATTTGATCGCTAATTGGGATTAGTGGAAGTGATTTTTCATAATCTATCTCCCTATCGTGTTCAATTTCTATTTAGATTAGGATTTAGAGTTTAATTTCTTCGAATTTTAGGTGAAATCATGATTTTCACGTCTGAAAATTTCTCTCCACTTCAAACTTCGATTTCTCCACGAAATCAAGATCATTTTTGATGATTTTTGATTCCGTGGATTCGTTTTGAAGTTACCTTTCATAATATATCATTTTCCCCAATTTCTACCATCAATTTCTCATCCGATTTGATCAATTTTGAAGATTACATCAAGAATTTCCTTATTTCCCTGTGGATTCGACCGTTTTTTACCATTATACCCTTCAATTCGACACATTTTCATCAAATTGGTAAGTTCGGAATAATTTTTGACACGAGACTGTGTGAAATCGACGACCTCGCGGTCTCGTCTCGTCATAGTGTAAGACAAAATAGATGGATAACGAGCTATGAGAAGTGAATAACGCGGACTTATAGAATTAGGAGAGGAGAAGTATTCCACAGTTTAAAGATGGGAGAGGATGATTACTTGGAGATGGACGGGAAGTGCGATCGTTGGACTTCTTGTACAGATCCGGATTATCCTCGAAGTGCTTTGCGTGAGATAGTTGAAAGATGACAGAGCGGAGGGAGAATAAATAGAGAGATAGAATGTCAGAGAAGAAGATGATGCGGAAGGGAGTGATGGAGACAAGGGAATGAACGCAAACACAAATAGGTAACTAGATTTCATTCAAAATACAACATGCCTTTCGTTTGTTACAAATTTTCCTTTATAGAGGTATAATAATGGAAGTTACGCCGTTGTGTTGTGTTGCGACGGTTACTGTCCGTTTTGGTTGAATGTTGACTGGGCTTGGCGTCCGTTGATATTCCGTCTTCGAAATTGTGGGGGAGTTGTAGCGACGTGGAGAGAACTCATCACGCAGAGCTAATGATGCGATAATTCCAAACTGTTGGGTGAACTCAAGATATGATTTTGCTACGCTCAATGAAGCCACTAGGGTCGTGAGGATTTCCATCTTCAATTCATCAGGTAAGGTCTTTGTCTTCAAATTTGCTGTTGGACACGTTGGAAATGTGAGCTTCCTCTCTTTTTGTTGGGCCTGATGACGATTGTGGGATCATCAGGATGGTAGAAAAGCCTTCAGTCTTAGAAAGCCTGCATTCGTGGGTGTTTGATGGATCAGGAATCTTCCCGAATTAACTTGTCTTCCGCGCGCATCCGCGTTGTAATCATAAACGATGGGTCATGATGCCTTTGCCTTTACGGATTGAATGGATGAATTGTATTTGTCGTTAATGTTCTCTTTCTTCAGATTGGTCATCATTGAGAAAGAGAACGATATGGACTTTTTGCCTGGAAAAGATGGATGAACAGCCCCGGTCGCACTTCGAGTTTGTCGTTACCTGTCAAGCTCAGTAGTCTTTCGCTTCTTCACGGTTTCACGTCGGTAGGGAAGGCTTGCATGGGATCTTTTGATAGCTGGAAACATCGCAAGCTGAGCGCATACTCAGTTACTGTCCTTTAGATTGATTCGTTGTATTTCCCAGTCGTCGTGACGATAGCTCTTTGCTCATGGTTGTTAAATGGTTGAGGTGATGTCGTAAGAATTCTGGTCGGGTCGATATCTTCTTGTTGTTTTTGCTCTTATTCTTCTTGTGGGTATCCCTGGTAAGGCGTAGATAATGGAGGTAGGAGAATTCTCCGGGTGTGATAAATGGGAGCAGGGATAATCCGAGGTGGTGTTGACAAGTCTTCTTTGTTGCACGCTCTTTGGATGTTACCTTTTCTCACTCTAGCCTATGTTCTCTCTCATCTCTAGTATGTTGTTCTGCTACATATAATGCTTAAGGTAACTCTGCACAGTTGTCATTGGTCCAAAATTCTTCATGTGCACGTAAAGTCCAATAACTGTTTTGCCTTGGAGAGTTTCATATTAACTCATCCTCTCGTAATGGCTGATAGATGAAGTGTGACTGTGATCCGTTTCAACTTGGGATGAGTCATGAGTTTGATAACCCTTGATTATGGTGCTTCTCTTTGCATTGTTTGATCTTCATGCATGCATGGGTGTATTCATGCACAAGGCTTTGTCTTGAAGTAGAACAAGAAGATAATGTACTTTCATAAAATAGATCTCCTATAAGTCTATCTAAAGGTGGTTTTCAAAGAGAAGGAAAATACAAATAGATTCCTACTGATTTTTCTTTCTTGAGATCAATACTTATAACTATACAAGGTACCTATGATATGGTGGTTATGATTTGGACAATTAGGAACCTATATCAAAGGTAAAAGGGTGGTTGACTTGGTCCATTCAAAGAATTCCAAGTATATAAGGATGAAAGTTTAATTTCTTTTGACCAAGTCAATCTTTAGATCAATCTATAAATGGAAGAGGAGGGAAGATGATTCCCTTTTGATCTACACTCTCTTTCAGTGATTTAGAGAGGTCTTCTTCACTCACTTCATGGATGGTGAGTTTCTCAAATTTGTGGGTAAGGAAAAGAATAGTGTGTTGTTGTAATTGAGAGTGACTTCTTTTCCTTAGTGTATCTATAGGCCCACTTGGAACCCTTCAGTTCATGTTTTGAGAATATTCTCCATCAGAATCTCTTGCTTCCAATTGCTT
>CM044103.1:14814519-14878262 GCA_024174645.1 Lemna minuta
TAAATATAACAAGATGCATGTTATCAGTCTCCTAGAATAGGAATATGGAGACGTGATAGGTGATCAACCACCCAATTCTTGCTGCCCTTATTGTCTTTAATCTCTTAGTCAAACTCGTGAAGAGGCAACACCCATCATATCAAGCGTGACTTTGTCTCCTTCTTGGAGAGTAAGTACTTTAGCGCCGCATGATCTCTAAAGATGATGATCTTACTCACAAGATGTAAGACTGAAACTTTTTAAAGGCATAGATCACTACTAATATCTCCTTGTTTGTTGTCGTGTAGTGCATTTAAGCTTTGGTAAATGTCTTGCTTGAGGAGAATATGGCCATTGGCTTCTTGTCCTCCTACTACCTCAAAACCACTATCAATGCATAGTCTAAAGCATCTCACATGATCTCGAAAGATGAGTCCCGATTAGAACTTTAATCAAGGGTTACTTCAACATCCCAAATGCTTGCTCCCCTTCTTCGTTGATGATAAAGTCATTATATTTGTAGAGAAGGGTAGTCAACGGCCGTGAAACTTTGAAAAAGTCCTTTTATAACTCTTGGATAGAAGCCAATGTGCCCGAGAAAGCTCCGTAGGTTTTGTAATGTTGTAGGTATAGGGAGGTTTTGGATGATCTTGATCTTGGCCTTTTGCCCCTCTAATCCTTTGCTCAAGACGAGATGCAAGAGCACTACTTCCTCTTGTACCATGAAGTCGGATTTCGCCCAACTCAATACAAGTTATTTCTTGATGCAGATCTTAAGGATCCTTGTTAGGTGAGCCAAACAGGTGTCGAAGTCCTCTCCAAAGATAGAAAAGTTGTCCATGAAGACCTCCAGAGTGTCGCCAAGGAAGTCTGAGAAGATCGTCATCATTCTAAAAGTGAACATGCCAAAGAGACATGTAAAAGTCATCTTCTCTCGATCATCTAGATGAATGAGAATCACAGTCGTAGACTGAATATCTATCTAAGAAATAAACGTAACTGTGACTTGTCAAACAATCTAAGATCTGGTCAATGAATGGTTAAGGGAAGTGATCCTTCTTCATTGTTACATTCAACTTTGAGTAGTGGATGCAAATTGTGCCTTCATCAAAATACGTGTCTGGATCTTGTTTATGGTCACAGTAACTCTGACCTTCTTGGGAACAACATGTATTAGACTAACCCATTGACTATCAGATATGCGGTATATGATTTTTGAATTCAGCCACTTAAGAATTTCTTCTTTAATTATTTACCCACACCTTAGGGTTTAGTCTCCTCTGTGCCTCCCTTATGGGTCTAGAATCCTCTACAACAAGATATGACTTGTGCACTGATGGGATCTGAGGTCGATAACTTTCTGAAATTTTAATCAAAACATCAAATACAGCGGAATTCATTGAATCGGATATTCAAAACATTGAGGCACCAAGAACAGAAGATCCTATCATCTAATATGTATGATAAAACATACTTACAGGTTTCCTTGATGGAGTTCTTGAACCTATTCAAGTGTCTAACCTCTAGCAGTATCCACACGGTCTCCGGATGGTTGGGTCTCCTCTTCAAAGCTCTTCACTAAGAGAGAAAGAGAAGAAAGGAGAGAATTCCCACAAGGCTTGCATGGGCACCTTCAGTTGTGGTCGTTCTCCCCCTATTTATAGACATTTGGTATGATGTTTTTTCATAAAAACCCTCATAATTATGTCTATATCCACCAACATCCATCGACCTTTTGTGTGTAAACCTCTAGGTTCAAATATCTCACTAGTTAATAACTCTATGGACCAAATAATGCCTTATTAGTCGACTTTAATTAATTATTCACATCCACATAGATTAATTAATCCAGAATCGATTTAACCCAATCGAAAAGTTGAGTTGCCAGCTCGTTGGGTGCCAAGCTACACCACGTACACTAGGAGATATGGAGTCTGTAAGAACTCACTTATGAAACCTTCCCGTCATCGATTACCATGTATGTACAATCCTTCATCCACATTAGACTCATGAATGACTCAGGGTATGGTCAACTATCAAACCCTAATAGGTCAGTAAAGTTAGTATTGATGCATGTAGAAATCATTGAGAACTTCTTCGATATTTCGACTACCCTGGCCAAGGATTTCATCGCATCTCATTCCTTTAGTCAATCACCTCAAATACTGAGGGGGGATGATCCCATCTTGATCACACAATCATCTTCATGGACTTATGTCGTATCAAATATATGATGTTTTAGATATCCCATGGCTAGGGATTCGTAAGTCATAATCAAAACACGATCATCCATTCACAAGATGTCTTTGGTATCTCAAGTCAAAGGACCACATACACAACCATGACATGAATCAACCTGATTGACAGTTAGGTATAATACCATTCAAGAATTCATACGGATCAATTCAGTGAACTCTTTCTTCAAGGAGCACCCACTATCTATCCTTAGTGTCTCCACACCGATGGCTATAGGATCAACCATACTCATCATATGAGTTGGATTAGATAGTGCTATTCTTTCCGGATAATTTGATGTCCTTCTCGAATATCTCACGAATAGGAATGTTTAGAACATATGTTTAAAGACTAGTGATCACTATATTATGATCTCATCATAATTCACTTAGTCATTGCACATGTTCATGGACTTCATTGCAACAATCACACAAGAATGACAATGAATAAATTTTATTTCAATGAACATAAACAAGATACATGAAAGTGTGATTGGCTTATAGGCCACATAATATCCATCATGCACAATGAGGGATCCAAAGTTTTAAGGCCTTCCAAGGTATAATCAGGCGTCTTCTCATTCTATCAAACACACCAAGTAATCTCTTCTCTTGCTCTTGATTGACCTATGAAGAAATTATCACTAGTTTTACCTACTGCACATCAAGAAAAGCATACTTGAGTGAAGATGGAAGAGGCTTGAGCTCCAATGTAGGCTCGTATGATGGTAATGACTTTGCCTCGTGTTAGTTTAACCTAAGTTTGATGCTTTACTTATGTGTGCTTTTAATGTTTATGAAATATTATCTTGAGTAGTGTTTAAACTTTGATTAATAGCTGTTTGTCAAAATGATTTGAGAAAGGTATGTTTGTGTTAGTGCAGGTACTGATGGACTGATAGATTGACCCTCGTCGGTCTCAGAATGCAGGCATCGCTACAAATTAGAACTAGATTACCTATTCTATACTCTGTTATTAAAACATTAAATGAGAATTTTTTAAGATTGGATTCAAATCTTCGTAGAACCATGAATTATCCTTAGTGTTCCCATTAGCGTTAATTTCTATGTTTATTTTAATTCACTGTCATCTTAGAACATCTATGATAATGATTATTAGTAAAACATGATATTGTTTATTTTATCAATGATATTTATCCTTAGGTATTTTTCATTTGCATTGTAGTCCTTATTATATTAAAGGTTATCTAAATATTTTTTTTCATCTTCAGGTAATGTTAAGAATTGTAGATATGCCCAAACTCCTCGATAAAAAGAACTTTAAAAGGGGAAACATGACTCAACGGCTCTCTCTCTCTCTCTAGCGTGACATTTTTTTTTAAAACGCTAGGTTTTCGTGCTCCAGCGATTGTGTGCTCCAGCGACTGTGTGCTTCGGTGAAGAAGAAAACGAAGACGATTTTTGAATCGTCATCCCCGGCAAAAGCTTGCTCTTCAATGACTCCTCTCCCTAAATTTCTTGCTTTTCGGTTTTTTTCTTTCGTTTTGATTTTCGAAGTCGTGTGGTGTGTGAAATCGTTGTGTTATTGAGTTTTTGTTTTTTTTATTTTTTTTGTGGATTTCGATTTCAGGTTGTCTCACGTTGAGGTACGTTTTATTTTCGGATTTCTCTTCACTGTTTCTCTAAGTTCGATTCAATCTTAGTTTTTCGGATTCACTTTCCTATTTTCTTACTTTGTTTTTATTCTCTGATTTTTCGCTTCTTTTAAATCTGTGTTCTGATATTTTGATTTCGATTTTTTCTGTTATTTGATTTCCAGTATCTATTTCTAATCTCGGTTTTTTCGTCTTTTTGTGTTTCTGATTTCGGTGTTTCTCTTATATTTTATTCGGTGTTTTCTGGTTTTAATTATTTTACGGGACTTGTATTGCATTTTAATATCAGTTCTCTAATTTCTACCGTTCTTATTTTTATCTCGTGATTTTCAAATCTGAGTTTTGTTTTGTGTTTGTTAATTTTCAGATTTTGCGTGTGTTTTAGATTTCTGAATCTTATTTTGATCAGTTGCTTTTCTGATTATCTGTTCTTGATCTTCTCACTTTCTATTATTCATTATCATATTGTCTCTAGTTTATTTAGTCATTAAATCTATTATATCTGCTCTATAGTGTCCTATTCTATCTACCTCGTAGTATTATTAAATAGTGTTAATACATCTGATCTCGCTTAATTTCTATTTTTGGTATATCTGATTTCATTTGTCTTAAATTTCAGTAGATCATTTCTATCTTATTGATCAGGTACATTTGTGCAATAGAAGAAAATTCAAACAGAACTCTGTTGAATTTTCGTTCAAATTTCAGGTAAAAGCTTCTTTATTCTCACTTTTATTTAAAGACATACATGCTCGTACTTGGGTAGGAATAAGTAGTGTTAATCTTGAAATAGGCATTGTTATTGTTGTGCGTATATCAGTGTTACATTTCAGGTGTGAGTTAAAAGTCAAAGTCAACAAGAAGCAATCAAAGTCAACAGCAGTAGTCAAAGTCAACAGAAATAGTCAAAGTCAACCAAAAGCAATCAAAGTCAACAGTAGTAGTCAAAGTCAACCACAGACAGTCAAAGTCAACCACAGAAAGTCAAAGTCAACCAGAAAGCATCAAAGTCAACATTAGTAGTCAAATCAATAAATCAGGGGGTTATATTGATTTGTTTTATTTTTCATAAGTTTTAAAATATTTCTCTTGTTACATCATTTGTTATAGTTTGTTCTGATTAGTTTAGTTTGTTTGGGTATTTTCATTTCAGCCTTCTATTTTATAAGTTAATTAAAGTAATAGGATAATTACACATACCATCACACTTTAGGTGGACTCTTGGTGAGTCGTAGTTACCCGTGAGGGCAAGGGGGAGATTCCTTAGGAATCGTAGTGAGTTAGGACGACTCTAGGGAGTTGACTAGATAGTCAACTCGAGGGATACTTATTCTTCACCTTGTAGGATCACTCGGACTCGAGGACGAGCGAGTTACTTGGTGCGTGCGTGGATCGGTGCCGAGACTCGGTGACTACAGAGGGGCAGGCCAACCTGAAAGAGAGTAGGGAGTGGCGCGCAGAGCTCTGGGAGTCGGCCCGGGGGACGGGACGAGTAGACGGGTACCGGAGGACGGCGGCAAAGTTAGGTCACTAGCCGAAAGTGTGAGGGAGTCAGATCGAAAGATTGTGTAGAACTTTTGATCTGTTAATCCCGGCCAGCTAGTAGCTACTACTAGGGGATTAAAAAGGGTGAGGAGAGACTCTAGGGGGACTGTCTCCTCCTGGGACTGGCGCGGGGGTCTGGAACCCTGTCCAGTATAAGAAAAAATCTGGCCTACGAGTGACGTAAGAAAGTTGAGACATAATCAAAGAATTGAAAAAGAATTAGTATAACATAAAGATAAGAAAACAAGGAAGAAGGATACTAATTCACCCCCCCTCTTAGTAATTTCATCATCTCATTAGGGAATTTCACCTCGAGCTCCTCAAAGACTACCATAACTCCTATGCAAGCTTCAATATCCTAATCATCACAAAGTTCTATGACACCTTAGTCCTTGGAAACTCGCAAAGGGTACTTTATCAACTTGTTGATGTCGACTGTCACCGTGTGCTCCCACCTTTATTATCACTTTTCCTTTTCTTTAGTATGTGATGGCTTTTGGGGGCAGCTCAGAAAGGTCATCCTAAAATATTTAGGGCTTGACAAAGCTCTTTTGTGATCTTCATGTCTACTGATAAAAAGTCCACCAAGAAATGACAATCTTCTTTTCAAACAATCACAACTTCTACTATGCCATCATGATGTTTTCTCACCAATACATCTACAAAGTATAATTCTACAAGGGTTGCTACTCCCCTACATGAAGACAATCAAATATGACCTTAAGGAGGGTGTTAGTACTACTTTTAGTGTCTAATAAAAGATCTAGTAAAGGTCATTCATCCTATATTGCTAGCAATCATCAGCGCTCTGGGATCTCTCTTTTTGATCGGCAAGGAATTTATCATAATTAAACTCATAGTTTTACTCAATTAGATGCTCTTGGGGCTCTTATGGGCTGTGCAAATGCCTTTGAGAAATGTTGCGTATGAGGGAATATACTTAATGGAATCTTGTATGTGTCTTGATTCAGCTCAACCTTCCGTTGCTCATCCTCATCCTCAAAAGCTATTGTATTGTTCTGCCACGATGGTCGGTGTCTCTTCATCAATCGAGCCTTTGAGGAAAGGATGATCCTTGTAAGGGTCCTGTAAAATCTTGCCACTTTGAAGGCTTGATATAACCAGTGCGGTCTCCATTGCTTCCTTGTCAACATGAACATGATCCACATTGTGCGTCTAGCTAGATGATGGTCTTTGATTCCTTCGGTTGGTAGTGGCCTACAATGGTAATTGGTCACTAAAGGAAACTTGCTTACCCTTCTTGTTATCACTCATGACAAGAACATTCGTCTTGACAAAGTCTTCTATCTCATCTAGGCGTGAGTGCAATCGATTCATCTACTCCACCAACTATGACATGGCCCCAACAATCGGGTCTAATGCCAATGCGATTTACCATAGAGTTAGAGTGTAGGATGGCTATGGTGGGACGTATGTCAATTGTCTTGTATGCATATAGGGTTGTGGATGTAGATTTTGCTCCTTATTAGGTTCTAGGTTGGAGGATATGTCCGCTCGACATTCATCCTAAATCTTGTAGGCTGTGAAGGATTTCAATTAAAGATAGGGTTACTATAATAATTTGGGTATGAACTCAGATAGGTTGATCTTCCCTGTTGACTCTACCCACTTGTGGACCTTACCTAAACATCCCCTGCCATTGTACCACCATGATATGATAGTTTAGCTCGATGTGATCAAGCCTTGAGCAATGGGTGCATAGTGATGTGCCTTGCAATGTAATGAGCGTGAGTCTTTCAAAATCATTTCAAATGTTGAGTCGATCTAGTAGAAGGTTCTTAACCTTTGCCACCTTCTCAATCATTTCTACGAGCATGCCCATTTCCAATGACTTAGCATCAATCAATTGTCCTTTCGACGTGGCACCTCATTTGAGTGGCTTTGCTGCATTGTGGTGGTCATTCAATGTCATCACCTTGATTAGTTCTATTGTATCAACTTTGGACTTTCTCATGAAGGTGTCGCCACTTGCTGCATCTAAAAGATATCTATTTTGAAGGCCTAGCCCATCAAAAAATATTTGTGTAAGTTCAAGGTTAGACACTTTGATAACATGCAAAATAGAGCAAGAAAATATGCTCATCCTTGTAATAATATAGCTTAAAAAATCAATATCATTTATGATTTTTGCATGTTATCATATGATTTTGCCAAAATGAACATTCTTGAGATAAATGAAGAAAAGGATTTTTTTATAATCATTAAGAGACTTTTTTTTACATGTGCTGTATTTTCTGTTTTTTTAATTCTTTAAATGTTAAAACAAATTCCTTAATATTTTTGAATTTCTGTTCATTAAGGAAACTTTTTTTAAAGACTAAAGCCCTTAATGGGCTCGTCCGATTTAATGGGCCTCTTAGTATATGTGCAAGATTTGTATGAAGAGAGCTTCAACCAATGGCAAGTGGAAGCACAGTGTTGCATGTAATGCAACACATACAGAGGAATAAAGCGCGTGTACCTGGCGCTTTTCACGGAAGTGCATCACCACCAATGGTGATCAGCTCAATTACCTGTGAGACAAGATTGAAGCACACCGAGAGTGCAGAGCAACAAGCATCACGAACCTAACTAACCCGCATAACCTTGATGCTTGGGTCAGTTAGGATAAAAAGGGGGAAGCGGAGAAGGAAGACTTGTTCTTGATTTAAGGAAGACTTGTGCCTGACGACGATCAGCCCGGGAAGACACAGCGGAGGAAGAGCCAAAAATCATTCCGAGAAGCATTCGAAGTGAGGATCGAACTCACTCCAAGCGGTTAGGCATCACTTCGAGGCTTCAAAACTTAGTTGAAATCTACTTTTCGTCTCAGTTTTTTTCATCTCGTGAAACTTTCGTTGTGATTCAGTTTTGTTCTGGTTATTTTAGGATTTAGTATTCTTTTACTTTCAAGACTCTAATCTACCTATTTTAGAAATCTTAATCGAGTTTGATTGTGAAATTTATGTCTTCTATTAACGCATCATTTTCGTTTTCTTTCCCCTTCAGTAAATGAGATAGGAATTTGTTTCAGTTTAGAAGTAATTGATTAAAGAAGTTTGACGTTCTTTACATAACCTGTTCTTTTTTTTAATTCTGTTGCAGATAATTTAGGTAAAAGAAATTTCATCAGTAGAGATTAGATTCATTTAGATTTAGAAGAGATTATTAAAAAAGGATTAAAACACAAAATAGTGGATACAAGCTATCCTTCACATCAAACCTTTCTGTTTAGATTAGAAAGTATCAGAAATATAAATTCTTACAATTGGTAGTAGAGAGAGTTGAATTTTATCAGAGGTTTACTTAGAATAGTGTCCTTGATATAGAATAATTTGGAACGAAATCTTGTTGAGAAATATCCTCATTGGTTAAAGATTTTAGGAAAGAATATAAGCGCAGATAATCACATTTAGTAGACTGATATTAGGAAGATTAACTCCTTCGTATAGAATCTACCTAAGATAAATAAATAAAAAGAAAACATAAACATTGTCATTTTGGTACAGGAAAAGAAGTAATGGCAATATTAAAACAAAGTAATTGGAGATAGTTGAAGGTATCAGATTAAGATTCATACCCTTTCATAGGAAAAGAAGAGGAAAAAAAGACATAAATAACTTTCAACAATTCAGATCTTCTGTAGACTTTATCAAAGGATCTAGTTATAAATGAAAATGATATATGATAGGGAGTGTGTTAGGAGAAGATTGATTACATCAAAGAAGGATTAGAATTGACCTCTCTAGGGTTTGACCCCTCATTGAGCTATACTTTTGGAGGATAGAAATTAAAGGAAAAAATATATTAGAAGATAATATAATTGCATAGGTCAAATTAAACCATCACAATGACATAGGATTTACATCCTAATTTGGATTTACCACACTCTATGGTCAGGGCACTCCCTAATGAAAGGTTTCACTTAACCCTTATGTAAACTCGCAGATAGCTTTTCTAATGGAGGTGGTTTTTCCTTTTGAATAGTATTTTCTTAGAAATTCTTCCTCTATCTCAGCCTAAAAAGTGAAATCTTTTCCTAATTTTCAAAACCAATCTTTTTCTCTATCTCTAAGGGTAGTGGGAAAGAGTTTTATTTTCATTACATCCACTAGAATGTTATGAATTTGGTGAATTTCACACACTTGTCTAAGCTCATTTACATATGAATAAGGATCCTTGGAAGGCTTACCTTGGAAGATAGGTAGCATACTCATTACATGGGAATCTATTTTAAAGTCCACATATTTAACTTAAATTCATGATTAAATTATGTTGATGGAGAATTATTTTAAAAACATGAACACAAGGGTTCCAAGTGAACCAATATTCTCCTCCTTACTCATGAGTGTGAGAAATTATCCATTCATTAAATGGATGAAGAAGACCTCTCTAAATAATAAAAGAGAGTGTAGATTCTAAGGGAATTACCTTCCTTCCTTCCTCTATTTTATACTGATCTAAAGATTGACTTGGTCAAAAGAAATTAGCCTTATCCTTAGATAATTAGAATCCCTTGAATGGACCAAGTCAACCACCCTTTTACCTTTGATGTAGGATCCTAAATTCCAAACCACATTCACTATGTCATAGGTACCTTGTATAGTTATAAGTATTGATCTCAAGAAAGAAAAATCAGTAGGAATCTATTTCTATTTTCCTTCTCTTTGAAAACCACCTCTAGTTAGAATCATAGGAGATATGAATCACTTATGAAGAAAGCTATCTTCTTGCTCTAATTTAAGACAAAGCCTTTACATGTGTATTATCATGCGTTTACCCATATAGAAGTAACTCAGCAGGAGGGCAACTTATGAAGAAAATAAGCCAAGAAGATTACTCTCTTAATTAGTGAAGAATTCCAGGACCATGATTCATTCAATTGCATATGAAGATGACTACAAGTATCATTCAAAGAAGGAAGCTATGAAGAGTCCAAGATTATCATAGGAATGACAAGAATCATCAAGAGCTGTCTTTACAAAGCTCTAAAGCGCAAAGAGCCTGCAAGCTCAGATCTCCTATCCTACATGCACATTCTCTATGATGTCTGTCCCTACTTTAAGTTTGGGTATATGTCTGCCAACGGAGCTACTCCTGAGGCATTGAAAGGTGAGAACATGGTCCATGTCGTTGACTTCCAGATTGCTATGAAAACCCAGTAGATTACACTAATCCAGGCCCTGGCTCCTCATAAGTATCGGGGTATCTAGAACCCGATCAAACTCCATATGCAACAACCGTACAACCATCAAATTCGCCCCATCCATGAAAGATATCATTCTATCAACGCAGAATCTTTCCTACCCTCATTTAGCCGCCAACCGTCCTAAATTACTCCTCAGCTTACCTCGAAGACTCTCGCGAGAATACAATAGGAAATCGGGAAGTTCTGAAGCAACCGGATCGCCAGTACATCGCAGCAAGATCCTCAATATCAAATCTAACCTGAGGTCAACACGGGCTAAAGAAACTTTCCGCTCCCTCCGTGGTTTGCAATCCACGCGGAGATTCATGACAAGAGGCATCGAGCTCGCGACAACAGAAATAGTGGAGGCCTTCCAGAAACTCGGCTTAAGCCTACACCTAATGGCTTAAGCCGTTGTTCCCATTTCCTCGCTAGCCACAGACCGAATCAACTCCCGTTGAAGCTTCATCCCCAGATAACGACAATAAGCCGAGACTTCCGAAGAAGTCTAGTCCATGTAATCCACCCCGCAACCGTTGACTTATCACTGACCAAGGAGCATAATTATTTTGCTAACTGCCATTATGAAATCCGCTCATGAAAAAGAGGAAATATCACGATCCACGTAAGTTATCATCATGCGAATAACCGCCACAAAGCAACCGCACATCGACATTCCTGCAACTGAAATATCAGAGATGTTTCAAAATCCGAGAATCGGAGAACACATATCTTCCTCTACTAGATGTCGCTTCTTCATTCTCTGCTCCTCTTCCTCATTGGACGTCTACATTCCACCGATTTCAATAAGTTGACACCTGCAGAAAAACAAGTCAATGCCTTGAGAAGTTCCATTGAAACATCACTTCTCGTTCAGCAACCGTCATAGGTATACGTGTCTTCACTCTCGAGATAAATTCATCACATCGAAGCATTAATTAGTCACGAAGAGAGTTCCAAACCGCTGTAACTACCACTGCCCATTTCGGCGCGTCCTTTAACTCTAACTTTCTCTTCCCCTATTCTGTAAAAGGAAGATGTATGAAGAGAACCGCATGATGTTTTTTTGATAAAAATTGGTTACTATTTGGTTCTCCTTGTTAACCTCGGATAGGAATTGCGACGCTTGCCTAATCGCACTCGACCATTCGAGATCGTGAGGAGAGAAGAAATCGACACCGAGGGAGAATTTGAGCGATAATAATCAAAACGAAACTATTTGTGAAAATGACTTCTCCGTCTGTACATTCGTCGAACGGGTTGGGTGAATTTATAGATCACCCAACCAATCACAGGAGGAGAGAGAGAGCGATTTCCAACGGCCGCTGCAGGCCGCTCCCGTCGCGTGTAACGTGTCCTCATCTAGACCTTCTTAACTCTCCTCATCTGACGCTCCTAATCAAAGCATAACCACCTGAAACAGAAATAGCAAAAGCTGTTTGCCAAAAGAACGGAAGGTCATCGACCCTCCCATAACTGCCGCTGAGCTAGAGCATCCCCATCAATCTCTTCCATGCTCTAGCTCCTCCATAGGAGTACTACGAATGCCGATCCGACCACGCATCTCTTGAAATTTCAATCTTCCGAGTGCTTTTGTGAACATATCACCCAATTGATCTTCCGTCCGAATAAACGCAATTTCAATCTTCTTGTCTTCTACACACTCACGGATGAAATGGTAGCGAGTGTCAATGTGTTTTGTGCGATTATGGTGACCCGTATTCTTACTCAAGATAATTGCTGATTGGTTGTCCACCATCAGCTTTAGCGTTGACTCTTTATTATTTGTCAATTCTTTTATCAGCCGAATCATCCACAAGGCTTAACAGGTAGCCGTAGTTGCAGCTATGTACTCGGCTTCACAAGAAGACAGAGCGACTATGCCCTGTTTCTGAGATGACCAGCTAACCGCCATCCCGCCAAAAAAGAAAATGTGACTGGAGGTGCTCTTCCGATCATTGCAATCTCCTGCAAAATCGTTGTCACTGTACCCAATTAGTTCTCCTTTCAAGTCTCCCTTCTTGTAGAATAAACCATAATCTTTTGTCCCCTTTAAGTATCTCAGTACTCGCTTCACCCCATTGTAGTGCTCTTGGGTAGGATTTTCCATATACCGACTAAGTATTCCCACAAAGAATAGAAGGTCCGGCTAGGTATGTGTCAAGTACCTCAGACTTCCAATCAAGCTTCGATACAGTGTAGAATTCACCCTTGATCCTCCCTCTTCATTGGTGAATCTTACTCTGACTTCGAGGGGAGTTGCTACAGCATTGCACTCTCCTAGATTTGCATGTTCTAAGAGCTTTTGTGCATATGATGTTTGAGACAGAAATATGTACTTCTTACCTTGTTTGACCTCTTTGCCGAGATAAGAGCTTAGGAAACCCAAATCACTCATATCAAATTCCCGAGTCATCTCACCCTTAAAATTCTGTATCCCTGCTGAGCTTGAGCCTGTGACAATCAGATCATCAACATCTACACCAACAATAATAATGTTTGAGTCCGATTGTTTTAGATAGAGTGATGGTTCATGATTGCTTTTAATAAATCCAAGTAAGATTAAGCATGAGTGAAGCTTGAAATACCAAGCTCTCGGGGCCTGCTTCAACCCATACAGGGCCTTCTTGAGTCAAAGGACATACCCTTCCTTCCCTTTGACCAAGAAACCTTCTGGTTGCTTCACATGAATGACTTCCCTGATATCCCCATTGAGAAATGCCGACTTGACATCTAGATGGTGAATTTGCCATTTCTTCAAAGCTGCCAAGGCAATTAGTATTCTAATTGTTTCAAATCAGACAACAGAGGCATAGACTTCTTCATAATCTATCCCCTTTACCACTAAACGGGCCTTGTGCTTGATGACCTCTCCTTGTGGATTCTTCTTTAATTTTAAGATCCATTTTAAACCAATTGGTCTGCAATTGGGCGGGGGAATTTCCAATTCCCATGTATCATTTTTGTCAATAGCTAACATCTCCTCTCTCATAGCCCATATCCATACCTCTTCACAAGCAGCTTCTCTATAGGAGAGCGGTTCTTCACCTGAAAGGAGATGAGCTTCCTCATCTTGGGTGATTGGGGAGGTCTCAAAGTACAGATCAGTCAACGACCTGTATCTTGGGGAATGTATTTCTCTTGAGACATTTGATGAGGAGGTCACTTCGGTTGAGGCCTCCTCTTCTTCATCCGATGGTTCAATTTGGTCTTCAAGTCCCTGATCAGAGAGGAAATTAGGTAAGAAGGTGAGTGGAAGTGAGTGTTCACCTTGCGTTGACCAAGTCCACTTCTCATCTTCTTCAAATATAACATCTCGGCTGATGATCACCTTCGAGTTGACCAGGTCAAAGCAACGATATGCCTTTGATCTGAGTTCATATCCAATGAAAATCATAGGTTTACTCCTATCTTCTAATTTACTTAAATGAGGCTTTGTTTCTTTCACATGAACAATTGACCCAAAAATCGATCAATGTGGTAAACCGAAGGTCTCCTCCCAGTCCACTTCTCGTGAGGAGTTTGACCCTGCAAACTTTTGGTAAGTGATCGATTAATGATATACACGGTTGTACTTACCACTTCTCCCCACAATTCTCTTGGGAGATCTTTGGCCTTCAACATAGCTCGGACCATGGACATCACTGTCCTGTTCTTCCTTTCCACTATGCCATTTTTGCTGAGGTGAATAGGGGCGCTCAATTGCCTCTTGATTCCATGCTCCAAGTAGTATTTTGAGAATTCATCCAAAGTGAATTCTCCTCCCCTATCTGATCTGAGGGTCTTAATCTTCAATCCTTTCTTTGTCTCTACCAAATTTTTGAAATGCTTGAAGGCTTCAAATGCATCAGACTTACACTGCAACATAGCCACCCAAGTCAGTATGGAAAAATCATCAATAATAAGCAAGAAATACCGGCTCCCTCCTAGGGTAGGTGGTGAGATAGGCCCACATATATCTATGTGGATGAGTTCCAATGGCTCAGTTGCTTGGAAGGTTGACTTCTTCGGGAATGAAGTCCTGTGGTGCTTTCCTACAACACAACTTCGACATAACTTGTTTGGCATGTTGATGGGGGGCAATCCTTCAACGGATTTCTTGTTTGACATCTCCTTAAGAGTATGGAAACTGAGATGTCCAAAGCAAGACTGCCATAACCAGTCTTCGGTAATGTCTCCAGTCGCGATCAGGCATTGATCAATGATGCTTAACTTCAGTAAATAGAGTCGCCCCCTCGATCTAAGAACTTCTGCAAATAATTGACTGTTTGGATTGAAAATGGTAAGCTTACCTTCACCCATGATCATCCGGTAGCCTTCCTCATCCAATCGACCAAGGCTTAGGATATTGGCTTCCAATTTGCGAACAAACAAAACATTTCGGAGACAAAGGATGCTCCCATCCCTTCGATTGACTTCAATTCCTCCTTTTCCTCTTATTTGGATCCTTGAATTATCTCCAAACTTCATGGAACCAGTGGTGGATTCATCCAAATTACTAAAGAATTCCCGTCCTTAAGTCATGTGATTGGTAGCTCCGATATTCAAGTACCAAAGAGCACGATCAGAGGTTGCTCCCTCAGATCCATGGAGAAGCAAATTGCTTACCTCTTCCACTACCGCCATAAGAAGAGAAGACGTCACCACCTGACGTGTCATTTTCGTGCGTCGTTAAAACACAAAGACGATGGTCAAACAAAATTTATAAAACCGAACTCACAAAGATAAGACATAATAATCAAGTATTGGGTAAGTATCGGGTCGATCCACAGAGAGCAGGGTTGACTTTAATCGCAGAGTTGACTTGGTCAAACTTAGGTTTAAAAGGATTTTAAAGAAATAAAAATAAGAACTAATGAGTGAAAAAGATATAAATAGACTTAATAAGAAGTTTTAAGAATTGAAATCTCGGATTTGACAGAGAAAGGTAAAAAGTCAAAGTCAAAGCATTGACTTTGACCAACAGTAGGTGTACTGTAAAATCAGAGAATCAAAAAAAGTCAGAAGATTACGAAAATGATATATTTGGAAACTAGAGAGAAAATGGAATTTATTGGTATATAATTCGTGATTTTTTGATAAGAATTGGATTTACTATGAATTGTTGAAAATCAAGTATCAGAAAATCCCCGAAATGAACACCTCAGAGGAAATCTTCAAATTGACTGGCCAAATGAAATCCAAATCTTGCAATTTATATGTCACTGGAAATCTAAGAACCAGAGGAATCTAAAGATACCAAAATGATCGAATTCTGATTTGTAAATTAAAATTAATTGACCCTGAAAGTCAACATTTGACTTATGATGAAGGATGAACAGTCCTCGGTCAAATGTCAAATTGAAGGGTCAAATGAACTCGGAATTTGATGAATTTGCTATCCACGGAAAGCTGATGAAAAGAGGAATCCAGTGAAATTAAAATCAAGGGATTTGGAATTATAATCAAAGAGATATCCTATTTTCAAAGTCAGCAACTTTTCGGACTTGAAATTAAGAAAAATGAAGAACACTATGAACTACTTTGCGAAATTAAAGATCTAAACCTAATAAAGATACAAATTACCTCTTGATAATCGATCGAACCTCACTACTAACCCGATTGCCGTAAGAATGGGGCCTCAATTCTCGTGGATTAAAGCGAATTTGCTCGGATTCTTCCTCGTGGACGTTCGGAATTGAAGGGGAAAATTCGATGAAATCAAGTGATGAAATCGTGATTATCATGCTTCAATGGATGCGTCTCTACACACTTGGAAGCAGAGGATCACAAGAACTTAAGACCTTCCTTGAAACTTGCTTAATTTCTTCACGAGTCGATCAAAACTTAAGAGCAAAGAAGGGAGAATACACCGGTTTTATAGAGGAAATTGGCCCGAAGATCGTGGCCAATTAAAGGCGATTGTGGAGGCGGTTTGATAGGTAGTGGGAACGATTCCTTGGGGTGACGTCGCAGCTTCGGGATTGGCCATGAATTGGCCTTAATTTCGCCACGCTTTCCGCTTCTTCCTGGCCACGCTTTTCGCCGGGATCGACCACGATCGACCACGATCGTGGCCTGATCGTGCGTCGATCTCGCTACAGATCCTCACGAAAACCTGTCTGAAAATCGTGGAGTTGATTCCGCATCGAACGCTCCACGATCGCGGCTCGATCGCGCCGCGATCGCGGTTCGATCGGACAGCGATAGTGGAGTTCTTCCACGAGGCATCTGGATTGTCCGATGAAGCATCAAAAATGATGGACGGTCCGATCACGATCCACACGGTGCTCCTCGATCACCAGGATCGTGAAAAATCGCAACCGTCTAATGACTCAATAAAGATTAACCCGCGATGACGATCGGACGCTCTGGAGAGGCTCCACGTGGCAATAGGTAGGCCGTTGATCGCATCCACTTACTCTATTTTTTTCAACACGTGCTTTGATGGATGATCGCGTGGACTGGGGTCCACACGATCGATGATTTCGCCTCGATCTGACGCTCGCCGTGTCGCCACGTTACCTGCAAAAGGTAAGACGTGTGGGACTATGTCCCACACGGGAAAAAAAATGGGATATGACGCGGTTAAATAGGGCAGTGGATTCCCCTATTAACTGTCGTCACTATCTCCTCTCTTACCTACCTTACACGTGGCGCCCCACCCGGGCAGCCACGTGTGTCGGGTTGTCGCGTGGCCGCGCCATGCGCCTCCTGCGCCCCACGTGGGCCACCCGCGGCCCTGTCACGTGGCCTTAGAGCCGCGTCGCATCCGCGCGGTGGCCCGCGTGCCACGTGTCACGTCGCCGGCTTCCCCGCTCGCCACGTCAGCACCTACAAGTAAATACCCCCTTTTTTTGCGATTTTATTAAATAACATTTCAATTTAAAACTCAATTAAAAAATCAGAAAAAGGCTAAAACTTCAGAAATTCATATTTCTCAAAATACAACTCCTTTTAATCTCAAATTTTCTCCATTGGATCACAAATTTCTTCCTTTTTAATATTATGCCATTTAAAATATATTTAGAAAGAAGAAATCAAGATGACTTATAATTTACTTAAATCATTTCTCATTAAACATTCTAAATCATAAATTCATCCTAAAATCATCCTTCCAAACATTTACTAAAGTCAAAACGCATCCCATAACAGAGATTAACTTCTATTACTTTAAACAAAAGATTAATCATCTATTAAGCATGAAATTATCCCTAGTTTATGCATAAATATCAACTTTAGTGAAATGACATGCCAATGGAGAAAATTCCTAAAAAGTATGATAACATGCATCATATTCACATAAAACAAGCATGAATATGAGTTAATTAGGGTAAGAATTCAAGTTATAAATGCATGTTATCACCACCACCGTGTTGGATGAGCTCGCCGAAGCCGCCGCTGCCAGTGTAGCTTCTGACACATACGCTCTGTCTTCTCGTGGCTTCTTTGCATTTCTAGGCTCATATGCAAAATGACCATACCGTTGACAATTGTAGCATTGAATTGTGGTTTTATCAAACGGTTTCTTCTCCTTTTCTTCTTCTCCGGTTTGGTTTCGTCCTCGTCCTCGACCTCGACCTCGACCTCGTCCTCTTCCTTTGCCTCGGCCACGATGTCGACCTCTGCCTCGTGATGGAGACTCCTCTTCGTTAGAAAACTTGGTCTTACTCATCGCCCTAGCCAGTAGGATCTGCTCCTCTTCACAAGTTTCCCATTCCTTGAGCCGCAACTCGTGAATGGTAAGTGATCCGATTACCTCGTTGAGACTCACCTTGTCGAGCTCTCTATATTGCTCTAATGACATGGTGAGTGCATTGAATTTGGCCGGAGTTGCTCAGAGAAATCTTCACACGACCTCCTTCTCCTCCATCGTTTCTCCAAGATTTCGTAAGTCGACGACGATATGCGTGAATTTCATCGCAAAATCCACGACAATCTCCGCCTTGCCCATGGTGACAACCTCAAGATCGCCTCGAAGCCCTTGGATGCGGGATTGAATCACTTGATCCACGCCGAGATTCCGCTGACGGAGAATCTCCCAATTCTCTTTCGTGGTCTTCTTCGTGTCGAGAATGCCAAGAAGCTCTTCCAAAACGCCACTCATGATCGCGGAGAGCGCCTATCGGTCCTTCTTCTTCGTTGGATTTTCACCAACGATCATCTGCCATAGATCATGAGAATTGAGATATACCTCCATGGTCATGGACCATACTCGACAATTTGTCTTTGACAGCTTGAGAGACGGCGTCGCTGCTCCTATTTCACCATTGGCGGATTTCTTTGTCATTGCTGTTCTTCGGAAGATCGAGCGCGAGCTCTGATACCAATTGTTAACCTCGGATAGGAATTGCGACGCTTGCCTAATCACACTCAACCGCTTGAGATCGTGAGGAGAGAAGAAATCGACATCGAGGGAGAATTTGAGCGATAATATTCAAAATGAAACTATTCGTGAAAATGACTTCTTCGTCTGTACATTCGTTGAACGGGTTGGGTGAATTTATGGATCACCCAACCAATCACTAGAGGAGAGAGAGAGAGAGAGAGCGATTTCCAACGGCCGCTGCAGGCCGCTCCCGTCGCGCGTGACGTGTCCTCATCTAGACCATCTTAACTCTCCTCATCCGACGCTCCTAATTAAAGCATAACCACATGAAACAGAAATAGCAAAAGTTGTTTGCCAAAAGAACGGAAGGTCGTCGACCCTCCCGTAACTGCCGCTGAGCTGGAGCATCCCAATCACTCCTTAACTTTTGTGTTCATCGTGCTCCCCATGTCTCCTCCATTTCCCCTTCCGCAAACCCTCTCCGATTCTATCCCTCTCTCTTTTCTCCCTCCCTTTCTTTCCGCTTTCATCCTCCTCAAGTCCGCTGCAAACCGAGGAAAATCTTGGATTGTTTCAGAAATCTGACGGCGTCACTTCCCGTCCATATCCAGGTATTCGTCCTCTCCCATTTAGTGTTAATGGTTCGTATATGATATCATAAGTCCAACATATATTTCCGCTCCTTCTATCTCTTCCGCCTTCTTCTCTTCATATCTGTTCTATGATTCTCTATCATCACTGCTATCTCATCTATCCCTATTTCATCTATTCTCTATATTATAATATATTTTATACTCTCTTCACCGTTATGCACTCTAAATAATCTCTCCCTCAATCATCTTCTCATAATATAAATATTTAATATTCTATCCATTACGTTATCCTATTCCTCTATTCATCTATTTCTTCCTACATCTATTCTCTGATATATATATACCTCTTAATATTCTTAGTAACATTATTATTTTCCTCTCCACACTAACTATTTACCATAAGAGTAAATGATGGAGAATTATTTTAAAAACATGAACACAAGGGTTCCAAGTGAACCAATATTCTCTTCCTTACTCATGAGTGTGAGAGATTATCCATTCATTTAAACGGATGAAGAAGACCACTCTAAATAATTAAAGAGAGTGTAGATCTTAAGGGAATTATCTTCCCTCCTTTTCGTATTTTATACTGATCGAAAGTTTGACTTGGTCAAAGCATTTAATCCTTATCTTTAGAAACCTAGAATTCCTTGAGTGGACCAAGTCAACCACCCTTTTACCTTTGATATAGGTTTCTAATTATCCAAACCATACCACCATATCATAGATACCTTGAGTGAATAAATGATCTCAAAAGACAAGAAAATTAGAAACATCTTTCTTATTCCATTTCCTTCTCCTTGAATAGCACCTCTAGTTAGAATCATAGGAGAGATCAATTACTTATGGAAGTATTGCTATCGGGTTTTACTTCAAGATAAAAGCATGCACGATTGCACCTAAAGTAAAAGATGTTCAAGAAGCTATGAAGATCAACCACAAGGATAAATTCTCAAAATCTTCATGTTCGTACACCCTCTCTTACCCCTGAGGAGAGGTCTGAAGACTTAGGAAGCTTTCCATGAAAGTAAAGAATGTGGACAAACGCGACAACAAAGTCATAAATAAAGTACATCACAGACCATTCTCTCCACGGAGAAGATGAAGATGGCTATATCCCGATTTCCCTACAGGCAATGCTACTGCTAACAGGAAATCACCCCGGCATTCCTGTGATGGACCTCCCTAGGAGCTAAATCTCCTAACAAGAAGACGAAAATAGCCCGAACAGACAAAGGATCAAACCTGTGTTCACGTCCGGTTACCTGCTGATGAAGAATATTGGGAGTCAATCTGGAGGATGACCATCTATATGCAACGTGACTCTGAATGAAGCACGACCATCTAACGAAGCCAAGCGCATGTTTTCGGTAAAAGATCAAGCAGCAAAAGACCTGATCCGGAATTCACCTAACGCACACCTAGTCCACGCGAATCTCGTCTTCAAAGTACCATATACATCATCTTCGTGACGCGCCATCTCTGAGCGTCACTTACTGACCAAAGCAATAATTTCAACGACAAAAGATCAAGTCAAACCCGTCGCCTACCTCATCGATATCGTTGACGATAACTCCATGCATGGAACGTCAACCTGATGGATATCGAACAGCAATCTAGATTTATGTCAGGTTCCAACTTTAGAAGCTGCACGTCGAAGCTCGATGCAACGCACAAAAACTGCTCAACGAACACTTACCGCGTCCCGTACATCGCCTCAGATTCCTGTTGGTCCTCAAATCGATTCCAGCAACTGAAGCTCAGAGAATCAGAAGGAAAACAAATCAACGTACTCACCTTTAACGAAGAATCAGAAAGACACATATCTTCTTTATCAGTGTCTACCTTCTGCCGATCTCAAGTCATCGACACCTGCAGAAAATAATTCAACGTCTCGAAGATACTATTGACGAATCATCAGCGCCATCTCCAACGCCATCTCGAGCGCCTCTCCAGCGCCTTCTCAAGTATCGTCGCCTTGAATCGAAATATCCAGGACTCTTCAAACCCGTATGAGTATCCCGATTTTAGTTTTTTATTCTCCTGCCCTTTTGTCAAAGAAGGTCATACACAATCGGACTGAGGAATCCAAGAAAGTCACCTATTAAGATTTTCGCCGGGTGGCCTTTTCTACCTGAAAATCCAGCGGACGGTCAGCACGGATTCCGTCGACAAATAACTACAACTACCCGAGAAGTGTGTAACTGTTCCTACGCAAGAGATTACCGCGATGCGACGTCTCCTGTAACTTCCTCTCTCTCTATTTCTATAAAACGCAAACGTGTAAACGAAAACAGTAGTTGTATTTTGATGAAAAGTTTGGTTCCGTGGTTACTTTTCCCTGTTCCCCGTGTCTCCGTCACCCTCTCCCGCGTCTTCTTCTCTCCGCATTCTCTCCCTTTCCCTTTCTCCCTCCTTTCTGTCCTCTTTCACACAACTTACGTCTGACGCATTTCGAGGAATATCCGGATCATTTGGCGACTCCGAAGCATCAACGTTCACCGCCTCATCAGGTATCATCCTCCCCTCTTTCCGTGAGATAGTTCTCTCTTATGTCTTAAGTCCAATATTAGTCACAAATCCCTCCTATCATTTGCGCCGTATCTTCTGTCCGAAAAGATAATTATATTATAAATATTTCCCAACCATAATATCATCTCTCTTATTATATCCTAGAACTGATCTATCAGTCCCTTAAACCTCTCTGATCCCGTATCATTATCCTCTTCTTCTCATAACCATTATCTCACCCACTATAAACATACTATCTATTGTTCTTCCTCATAATCTCATAACATATCTACTATTCGATCCATTACTTTATCCACTCTTATCTATCTTATCACTCACTTAAGCCATTATTTCCATAACTTTATTAACTCACTTACATCTTACTCCTCATAATATATATCTTAAATATTTTCTACAATCATCATCCTTCTCATCCACTCATTAATCCATGTTATTAATCATTCATCGTGATATCATTTCATGGATCCTCCCTCATATGTAGGATTTAGATTCATCTTCTAAAATATCCTACATTAGTAAATCTTCTTCATTAATAATATATAAATATACACAATATCTTTTCATCTAAACCCTTCTCCTCACACTTCTGAATTATTCTTTAATATATTCTCACTCATATCATTCATATGTCCTCCATTCTTTTGTAGGATTATTTCTTAACCATATCATTATCTTCATACACATTATCATTTCTGAAATTATCCTACATCATATGTGCTCTACGGAGATTTTAATCTTTTTGAAGATTAAATAATTTACAATTAACCAATTTATTTAACTTTTTTTACTTTAGTAGATGATTAAAAGGATTAATTCCAAGAAAATAATGATTGGATGATTAAAAAGAGAGAATTCATTATGAATTACTTAGCATTATTTTCAATCCATCCCATTTTCTTGTTTAAATTTTTATTTTGAGTGGCATAATTTAAAGATAAAGAAATTTGTGATCCAATGGAGAAAATTTGAGTTTAAAAGGAGTTATATTTATGAAGATATGAATTTATAAATTTTTTAGATCTTTTTGGAATTTATTTCGATTTTTTTAGGAATTTATTTCAGTTTTTTTAGGTTAAAAAGGGCAAAAATGTGGCGTGGGACCCTCGCAGATTCGACATGGCACGCAAGGCCATGTGGCAGCGCCATGCGGACCCACGCGAGCGTCTGCGTGGCACTGATGTGGCGCAGACGCCTGGGTGGCGCCTACGTGGCATGAGAGTGATGGGTAGGCAGATGATGGGCCCACAGGTATAGTGGGCCTAGGTTATAGTATTGGGGTAGTAACACATTTGCGCTAGAGTGCCCCACATTTTATACTTGCGTATTTCGTTTATTTCCTCCGTATGGGACTTTGTTCTCTTTTAATTTCTTTTTTGCACGACACATGGCGTCGCGATATGCCTCGGATGAAAACGTGTGGATTCAGATGTGTCAATCGAGTGAACTCCGGTCCACCCAATCATCATCAAGGCATGTGCGCAAATGGGAGCCATTGATTGCGTAAGTGAAACAAAACGCTCGAGATTAGTCGAGTACTCGACTGATCGTGGCCAACACATGGACTCAATTGACGTTCCGATGAAGATCACACGGACGACTTTCACGGGATCATGGGACCGTGGGCCGAGATCATCGCGCAATCGTGGCCATCCATCGGTCTTCAACAAATCAGACGGTCCGCGATTATTGCGCGATTTTTCTATGAAATAGTGTTCTCCCTTCCTTTGTATCTTAACTCTTGATTAATCGTGAAGCAATTAAGCATTTTTTGGAGGCATATCTTGAGTTCTTTGTGATCCCCCTGTATCCTAGACTCAATTCCGATCAGATTGAGGCAGGATTGATCGCGAATCGTTGTGATATTGGATCTATTTCTTCACTTGAACGTCGAACGTACGCCGAAGAGAAAGCGATCAAATTCACTTCAATCGACGCAATTTGGAGCCTAATCTTCACATCAATCGGGTTAGTAGTGTAAAAAAATCATTCATCTCGCAACAAGTTGTATTTAGATTACATTTCTGCAGTTAATTTCATCATTTAAGTCGAATTGTTCTTCATTTTTGCCCAAGTTAGGTTTGGCTTTTTTCTGATTTTGAAACAAGGATTTCTTCATGATCTTAAGTCTGAATTGGTTGATTCTAGTTTCATTGGATTCCTTGTTTCATCAACTTTTTGTGGAGCAAAATTTTCAAATTTCATCATCATTTGACCCCCTCAATTTGACGTTTGACCAACTACTGTTCATTTTCAAACCGAATGTGGGCGCTGACTTGCGAGATCAATTACTCTTAAAATACAAATTGAAATTTGATAATTTTAGTCTTTTTGGAATTCTCTGGTTGCTAGCTTTCTATTCATATGTAAATTGCAAGATTTGGATATCATTTGGTTAGTCAATTTGAAGATTTACACCGAAGTGTTCATTTCAGGATTTTTCTGATGTTTGATTTTCAATATTTCATAATAAATCCAATTCTTCTCGAAAAATCAGAAATTATATATCAATAATTTCCAATTTTTCTCTAGTTTCTGATAATATAATTTTTGTAATATTTTAAGCCTTTTTATGCTCTGATTTTCATAAAGTCAACAATTGGTCAAAGTCAATGCTTTGACCTAGACTTTTGACATTTCTGCATAAAATTAGCTTCTTAATTCTTAAAATTTCTTATTTAATATATCTATATCATTACCATTAATAAAGTATCATCTTTATCTCTTAATATACCCAATTAAACCGAAGTTTGACCAAGTCAACTCTACGATCAAAGTCAACCGTGCTCTTTGTGAATCGACCCAATCTTTACACTATACTTGCTTTTATATCTTTGCTATTGTGAGTTCAGAATTATAAATTTTATTTGACCAACATTTGTGTGTTTTAACGATCGCATAAAATGCTTCGTCAATATACAAGAGTGCCTAGTCTCTAGAAGATGGATCTGGCATAGTCACTAAGGCACTTTCTATCATTTCCCTCTTTGCTATGGGCCATATCTACGGGTTCAAGGGTTGAAGAAGATGTGGAAGACACAAGTGAATGCAAGGAGTGTTCAAAGAGATCTATGTGTAAAGGGTTGTTCCTCATTTTCTAGGTAGGTTATTGTCTCATGGAAGGGTGGACCTTATATATGTATATGAATAAAATAAAATTATAATATAACTATCAAATAATGGGATAATTATACTTGGCATTCATATCTGGGAGAGTTGTGCTCTCTTAACACTATTTTGAAAAAGTGGTTGTTCGTGATCTGTGGAAAAGGGACAATCTTGTCAAATTAAAAATCTCGAAGATGAATTTCTACTTTAGAACACATAATGTAAGATCGATGCAAGTTTAAATCAAGAAGAAAAATAAAAAAATTTGAGTTTGATTGATCCAAAATTATCAAAATTTTCTAAAAAATATACTGAACTCCCCCAGCAATAGCGGCATTTGATGAAGTGAGATCATGCGATCATTGAAAACACGCGTCCTTATGTCAAAATAATTTCCAACTTCAATTATTTAGGGATTTAATCATTAAATAATTAGTACAATGGTGAGTAAGGGTCGAATCCACAAAGATTTAGGGAATTTTTTAGATATCTTCAATATTCTATCAAACTGGAAGTACCTCGGGAGAAAAATTATGAAAAATGATACTTTTAAAGATAAGACTCTAAGATAAATCCACGGAATCAAGAATTACTTAATTTAGATTAGGATTCACAATAAAATCTTGGAGCAAAACTGGAAGAGAAATTTTGATCTCAAAGAGACAGAAAACCATGAAATTTCATAAAATAAACATAATATGCTGATTGAAATTAACATCGAATGGTATAGGACGAAAGATTCGGAAGAAAACACAGAATTTAACTTGAAATCACACTTGAAATGATCCAAATAATTTCTAGATGAAAGCCTTTCATTATGCACTTTTGAAAATGGATAATCGGAGTTCAAGCGATGAATTCTTTCTATTCTTTCGATGAAATCTTGACTTTAAACACTCCTTTGTCATGGAAATGATTCTAAAAGGTTATTGAAGCAAGAAATTCAAGGATTGAGCTGTCCAAAAGGTATGATCAATCAAAATAATCCAAAAATGAGTACGCCGCTTGAAGATGGGAGTATATATAGAGCTAAATTTAGGCGTGACCATTTGATCATTTATTCATCTTCAATCAAAGGTTGCCATTAAAAGATGGGAGGCGAATTGGTGTATTTAAATCATGGTTATCAGATCTTCATTAGAGTGTCCAAATTTCACCATATAATCATATGTACACTAATTGTCGTGAAACTCTCGCCATTTGATCTTTAGTGAATGCCCACGATGCTGCCACACGTCTCTCAAAGAAGCCCATCAAGTGCACTTAATTTGGACCATCATAACTCCCCTAATCTGCCACGCGTCACGTGTGCGCCATACATTGTCACATGGTGACATATATGTATGCATGCCATGCTATCAACCATGGCAGCATGCGCGTAAAAACTGTTTTTTAATGGGTTAACATCATATAGTGGCACGACCTTTAGGGTAATTATCAAATACTGGCACGACCTTTTTCCACGCTCAAATACTGGCACGACCTTTTTCGGTGGCTCAGATACTGGCACAACCTCAGCATTCCCGCTGAGGTGGCATTTTTTATTCTTCCCTCCCCCACCTGGCTGCCACCTCGTCCTCCTTATTCTCTCTCTCTCTCTTCATTCTCTTCCTCTCTCTTCATTCTCTCTCTCTCTTCATCTCACGTGGGTCGATTTCCTGCGTACCGTAGCCAGCCACCGGACTCCAAGCTCCTTTTCGGAGAGGATGAGTTTGAAGTACGTCTCCACCGCGATGTTCACGATACGCGCCGCCGGCGCGTAGTCTCCAAAGCGGGAAGCATTGGAAGAGACGAGATAGGGGGGCACGTCGGCGGCCAAGAGGCGCCGCTGCCGGGGGGATCCTCATCGAGCGAGACGAACCCGCGCGTCATGCCGGGGCGCCACCAGAGCTCACTATATCCGCGGCGGCCGTGCCATGTTCTGGCAGAACCGCCGATGCCGAAGAGAATGTTGGAAACGTTTGTCGGACTGGCGGCCGTCATAGGCGCGGTGATGTAGGATATTTCTAACAGGGATAATATTCCTACAAACTAGGGAGGATCTATGATTGATATCACCAGAATTATTAATAATAGGGTTTAATGAATATATAAGTTATAATATAAAATAAGGCACCTATGATATGGTGGATGTGGTTGAGACAATAGGGAACCTATATCAAAGGAAAATAGGTGGTTGACTTGGTCTTCAAAGAATTCTAGGTATCTAAGGATAAAAGTTTATTTCTTTTGACCAAGCCAATCTTTAGATCAATTTGTAAATGGGAGAGGAGGGGAGGTAATCCCCATTGGGTCTACACTCTCTTTTAGAGATTTAGAGAGGTCTTTGTCACTCACTTCATGGATTGTGAGTTTCTCAAACTTTTTGATGAGGAAAAGGAGGGCATGTTGCTGTAGTTGGGGGTGGATTCTCTTCCTTAAAGCATATCGTGGTTCTTTAGGAACCCTAGTGTTCTCGCTTTGGGAGAATTCTCCATCACGCGGAGGTGGAGAAATAAGTGGCTCACGAGGAGCAGAAATGAGGTAAGTTAAGAACCTTGGAGCAGAAATGAGGAAACTCTCTCTCTCATTAACTTGCTCGAGAGAAAGACGAAATCAGGGGTTCCGCAGCCACAGAGCAGAGCCCGTCGTTTGTTCCCTTCTTGCTGCCTCACTTCTTTTCATTTTTTCTTCACGTGATGACTGATGGGAGGTCGTGTTCTATAACATTTTTCTATTTAAGACGCAGACGATCCAGCGATCCGATTCTATTGAACGCCGGCTGTTTTCCTGATTTATGATAGCTTACCCTACGAATAAAATTTTCAAAGATGCCCAATAAAAAACTCTATCTCTCTCTCTCTCTAGATATATTTTCTATATCACTACTATTCTTCACTCATGAATGCTGCGTCAAGCCAAAGAACTGTTGGATCCACCAATGGTGGGTGCCCTAATGGATATTACCCTTCACGCCAAAAAATTTCGACTCCCCTGGTCATTATCAGAGGGAAAATCCTCCGACATCTCATGCATTGGATATTAGGTTAAAGCTCTTCGAGTAATCTCATACATTCGCAGCTTTTACATTGTAACATCGTAGAATATTTCGAAGAAATAAGGGTGCCGATCAAGCGGATGGATCTCCCACCTGGCGGCTTCATGTCCTTGCTACGTAACAATTTTCATCATTTGGATTCTCTGAGATTTCAACCCTGCCTCATGGAGAGTTGTTCTGTCGCCTACGAGGAAAAAATAAGCTTGGCTTGATGATTCTCACGTAGATGGTGACGGTTAGGTACCCTATCTTGTCGACAATGGGGCTGCCTATCAAGGCCCACGTTTCACAGTCGTCCCACTTCTCCCACGCTCTTGCGTATCCACTCTTCCGTCTTCTTTCCATTATCGCTCTCTCTAAACTCATTTCCCTTTATGAATTATTAGGGCCTCTCATTCCACATGGTATAAGAGTTGTTCGGTTCTGGCGGTAAGATGGCCAAGACGGTTTATCGTATCTTGGGCGCTAAGATGGCGGATTTTGGGGTTGCCAAGACGGTGGAGCCTTTGGAGAAAGGAGTCAAATCCATGTCTATCGTCGCCGGTTCTTGCGGATACATTGCTCCCGGTAATTAATTAATTAGTTTATCGTATTACTCTGTTTCACGAGCTTATTTCATTTACTCTTTCATTTTTTTGCAGAGTACGCGTATACTCTTCGGGTTAACGAGAAGAGCGATATGTATAGCTTTGGATTAGTGCTGTTGGAGCTGGTTACGGGGAAGCCTGCGGTGGATCTGGAATACGGAGAAAAACATTTGGTGAAGTGGGTTTGCAGGAGCGCAGGTCGTAATGCGCGTTGCCCGTGCCCACCGAGAGCTTCTCCGTGGCCGATTGAGTGCTGGGGGAAGAACTGGACAAAATCCACTAGGCATTCACAGTGTGTCTGAGGTGGCACATGGTTCTCCTTATTCTCTCTCTCTCTCTTCATTATCTTCCTCTCTATTCAGGATAGACGATATCCTGTGGAGGAGAGAAAGCGTGACAGCGCGACGACACTGTGGAGGAGAGATAATCTCTTCGTCGATAATCTCTTAGTCATTTTTTCCTTCAAGGCGAGTCGGCGAAAAAAAATTTCCATCTCTCTTGAATCAATCTCTCAAGAAGGCTCCCATCTCTCTCACTCTCCAACTCACGGTGGCGGATAGAACGCTGACATTCCGGATCCTCTCATCATTCTCTCTCTCTCTCTGGCGATGGACAGGATAGACGATATCCTGTGGAGGAGAGAAAGCGTGACAGCGCGACGACGCTGTGGAGTGAGAGAGATAATCTCTTAGTGATGGAAAACTCTTCGTCGTTTTTTCCTTCAAGGCGAGTCGGCAAAAAAAAATTTGGCTGAAGAGGAGAGCTATTGAGGCGAACGCCTGCCAAGTGTGTGCAGCAGGCTCATTTTTTCCTTCAGTGGCGGATAGAACGCTCACATTCCGGATCCTTTCTCAAGTACGCACGCCCAACTGCTGATTTATTTTTGTCAAAGAGTTTTCCATCTCGCGCTTTTCTTACTTAGTCTTACCAATGGAAATGCGGCGAGTTGACTTGCCATGGAGTAAAATACGCCGTCGCAAACTTGGAATAGTCTTTGATCCTTTCGTGGATGTTAGAATATACGATCCATATTTACGATTTTGTGGGTTTATAAATGATTTTTTCTTTATCCTCATCGTAGATCTCAAAGTCTCCAGTAGAAATCGTCCAAAGGCACCAGTTTGATTTGTTTTTCTCTCTTTTTTTATCAAAATCATTTTTGGCAAAATATTTTTTTGTTGAATCAGCACCCATAGAAAAGGCTGTTTATCAAACAATCGAGTGTATACTATTTTTTTCTCGAGGAAGCTGATTTCGTGAACAACTTTTCTCCCGTAGATAGAAATGTTATAGATAACAGATTGTTGTATTTCTGATGTTATTTTCTCCGGTGGATTGATTGAGATGTTATTTCTGATTAGGTTTTAGGACTGATAGGATTTTATCTCTTATGAGGACTGATAGGACTAATTGGATTTTAGATATTAGAACTGATTGAATTTTAGGATTGATTGGATTTGATAATTCATAATTGACTAGATTCTTAAGTCCTAAAATTTACAATTATTGAATTATTAAACAATTTAAAATATAATTGTTACTCTTATTTCAAATCCTAGATAAACAGTGGGTTTTAAATTTCAAATTTTATTCGCAAATACAACTTTAATTCTTATTTGCGGACCGTATTTCCAATTTTATAATTTCTGTTTTTAGGTAAAAATCAGATGTATGTCTCTTTTTGGAGCCTAGGTTGTTTTTCTAATATTTAAAAATGACTTTTACACGTCCTGAAAGTTAAAATCAAGTTTCAACCGAAAATCATTTTTGTAATTTAAAAGAAAATTCTGAAATTTTGCTATTTTTAAATTCAGAATCTACTGTATCTCTGAATGTAAATCAAAAATCAAATTAGGCTTCCACTTTGAGAATTATATTTGAAATTGCGTACTAATTTTTACTTTAAATGCAAAATTTAATTTTTATTTAACATTAGAATTGTAAATTGTTTTTATACTCCTTTTTTAATTTGAGGCAAAAATCTGGGCTTCTAAAAATTAAATTATGAATATATTTATTAAACGATATTCAATAAAATTTCCTTTTATTTTTTTAAGATTCTCTCTTTTTTTTTGATAATATTGGCATCAAAATTGAATAGATATTGGTATTGGTATCATTATTCAATATCGATATCAAATACTGACATTGATATTGAATAGATATTTGAACTGGTATTGGTATTCAAAATCGATGTCGAATACGGAGATTGAATATCAATATCCATACCGATACTGATGTTCCTTCTGGAATATCCTAATTTAGTTTTTTTCCATGCCATGATCAGAGTCCAGAAATTCCACGATATGAGTGACGCGGATAGTGACTACAATCCTCGTCTGCAAGACGAGGCATTTCATTATGATACCAGTGATCCAGAGGGATACTTATTTGAAGAAGACAATGATGAATTTACGAACAATGCCGAACATAACATGGCAGAATTTGTATTGCAAGCCCACGACGTTGACTACGATAGTGAGTATGCTAATTCCGATGACGACATTGTAAGTCAACCAGATGTGGATGATGAAGGTAACCTTAGGAGTGAACCTCATATGGTCGACCAGATTATAAGTCAACGTGATAGGGGCACATGGTATGACCCCGAATGGCCCATGGTGGAGATCCAATTTCATGTTGGCATAAAATTCGATTCGCCTGATGCCTTTCGTACAGCAGTGACGGATAGCGCCATAGCAAATGGTTTCACGGCCAACTACGTTAGGGGAGCGACGCAACAGGTAGAATTTAAATGCAAAGCAGTTTGTCCGTGGAGGATATACGCTAGCTGGAATACAACAAAAGAGACCTTTGTTGTGAAGGCTCTAACGGATCATCATACATGCAGCAGGGTAACGGATAACGATCACGTAACCTATAAGTGGATTGCAAACCACTTCTTAGAGAGATTTCGGATGACTCCGGATTGGAAGGCAGTGGATATAATGCGAGAAATCCACGAAGTACATGGAGTGCATGTTTCGCAACAAACATGTAACAGAGCAAAAGCTGAGGCACGCAAAATGATCGAAGGGTCTTTAGATGACCACTATCACTAGCTTCCTGCCTACGTTGCGGAACTGAAGGCGCGTAATAGAGGAAGTACTTTCTTTATGGTCAATGAACGTGACAATCCTGACTCCTCGCTTAGGTTCAAGAGACTATATGTGTGCTTTAAACCTGTTGTAGAAGGGTTCAAAGCCGGTTGCAGGAGTGTCATTGAACTCGATGGTTGTTTTCTTAAGACTATAACGAAAGGGCTACTGTTGAGCGCAATTGGCAAGGATGGGAATGATCAAATGTACCCTATTGCATGCGCTGTGGTTGAAGGGGAAAATGAAAATTCATGGAAATGGTTCATTGAATTGCTCATGGATAGCTTGGAAATTGTAGATGGCAGTGGGTGGACGATCATCGAGTGATCAGCGAAGGTACATAACTGACCCATTCATAAGATTATACATAATAACTTTTTTTCCTTTCTCACATTGTGCAGGGGCCTACAAAATGCAGTTGAATCTCTCCTACCATATGCGAGCATAGGAATTGTGCGAGGCATATTCACGAAAATTGGAAGAAGAAGGGACACTCCACTACGCTATTGAAGAATATGTTTTTGGAAAGCTGTGAAATGCACCACCCATCAAGAATTCGAACGGATCATGCGCCGGATGGAAGCAATAAAACCACGAGGCCGCGCACGACTTCCAAGATGTGGGAGTACAAAAAGTTCTCGAGCATTCATTTCTACGCGTGACTACATCTCCAACGACTGATAATAATGTCTGTGAAAGCTTTAACAATTATATCCTACAAGCAAGATCCATGCGAATCATAGATATGCTTGAGTATATAAGAAGCGCGATCATGCATAGGATAGTGCGCAAGAGGAATAAAAGTTCAGGCAGTTCTGATGAGTTATGCCCAAAAATAAGAAAGCTGCTGAACAAAATCATTTTGAGCTCTAGGAAATGCACTCCGCAAGCTGCTGGCGACTACAAATATGAAGTGAGTACCTTGGGAAACCAATTTTTTGTTGACTTACGTGCGAGAACGTGTGGTTGCAGATATTGGGATGTCATGGGTATTCCATGCCCCCACGCTGTTAGTTGTATTCATTGTGAAAATTGGGAACCCAGCTACTTCGTCTCTGATTAGTTCAAGCGAGAGAAATACAGAGATGCATATAGTCGCTCTATTACTCCGATGGATAGTAAGATCGTGTGGCTCTATAAACAATGCGACTACTTATTTCCCCCGTAGGTGCGGATACAACCCGGAAGGCCAAAGCATAAAAGAAGAGTTGACAATAGTGAGATAGAACTGACTCGTCCAAGCTCATCCAGGAAAGGCGTGCGAATGACGTGCAACATTTGTGGCCAAACTGGCCACAATCGAAAGAAGTGTACCCACAGGAGGGTACAAGATGTCATCGGAGTAAGTGTTCGAATTTCTAATAAATTATTTCCTGCCTTTGAATTTTATTAGTATTAGATGAATAAATCGACTCATTGTATTATGCAGGGTTCGCAAGTGGCTACAGAACCTGCACCCGGTTCTAGTGGTTCACGCTACGCCACTTAATTAACTGTAGCTATCCTTCAATCTACACTTATTTTTCATGTATTTTTGCCTCATTTGTTACTTTTGAGGAATATTTCTATTGTGTTTACTTTTTTCTCCATTGTTTGTTAATTAACTGTTCTCTTTTCCTCTTGCCCATTTCGAGTGTTTTACTTGACAATAGTGATCCCTTTATCTTACTTATTTGCCCATATTTTCGTCATATTTATTACTTTGGAGAAATAATGCTATTGCTTTGACTTTTTATTCTTTTCCTCCCCCACCTGGCTGCCACCAGGTCCTCCTTATTCTCTCTCTCTCTCTTCATTCTCTTCCTCTCTCTTCATTCTCTCTCTCTCTTCATCTCACGCGGTCCTCCTTCCCCTCTCATCATTCTCTCTCTCTCTGGCTGGTGGATAGGATCACCGGATCAGTAGAAATCCCTCTGAGGAGCGGTCAACGAAGACGAAGATAAGGCTCAAGATAGATTTTCAGATTCTGGATTAAGGCTCAAGAGGAGAGAAAGGTCACGACGACGACGACAATATCCTGTGGAGCAGATAGTGAGCTCCATTGTCGAACGGAGGCGGCTTGTTTGATTTCTAATCTGACACGTGGGGGATGCACTCGGTGTAGTTTCATCGTTCCTGCATGTCGTTCACGCCATCAGATCAGAGCTGGCCAAATCTCGCGCGTTGTGCTTTCGGTGCCGCGGCCATAACATTTCTATGAACTTTAAAAGACGCCCTCCAATTCAGACGGCGTTATCGGCGGTATTATCGGCGGCGGAGACATATCCTGGCAGTAGCAGCAAGACAGATACCCGGTTGCTTCCTCCGTCACCGAGTTGTCGCACGAAAGTTTCGGTCTTCGTCCACTCGAGATAGAAGAGAGAAAGAAGAGACGGGCCCGCTTTCTCCCTCTTCAATTCTCTATCTTCTTCCTCATTTGCGGCTCCAAGGTTCTTTCCTTCTCTAGAGATGCAAGTCAACTGTAGGATGAGGCGAGTTACACAACAGTGGTAGAATATTGGCGGGGAATAAGAGAGACGACGAAGTCCCCTCGATAGTCATCGCGGATGAATAAGTTGGCAACATGGGCTAGGGCATATCAGGACTTAGTAGAGCTAGGCACGTCAGCCAAGTTCAGCGCGGCGCAACGCAGCGGCAAGGCAACGCACTAGAGGCAGGGTGCGTGAGGCGGCAAGGGAGCGTGAGCAGGGAAACGACAGACGATGATACAATGGCGACAGAGGGGGAGATCCGATATCGAGAAAGCCAAAGGAAGGGCAGAACCGAACAACTCTTATACCATGTGGAATGAGAGGCCCTAATAATTCATAAAGGGAAATGAGTTTAGAGAGAGCGATAATGTAAAGAAGATGGAAGAGTGGATACGCGAGAGCGTGGGAGAAGTGGGACGACTGTGAAACGTGGGCCTTGATAGGCAGCCCCACTGTCGACAAGATAGGGTACCTAACCGTCACCATCTACGTGAGAATCATCAAGGCAAGCTTATTTTTTCCTCGTAGGCGACAGAACAACTCTCCATGAGGCAGGGTTGAAATCTCAGAGAATCCAAATGATGAAAATCGTTACGTAGCAAGGACATGAAGCCGCCAGGTGGGAGATCCATCCGCTTGATCGGCACCCTTATTTCTTCGAAATATTCTACGATGTTACAATTTTTTTTGTAAAACTGCGAATGTATGAGATTACTCTGAAGAGCTTTAACCTAATATCCAATGCATGAGATGACGAGGATTTTCCCTCTGATAATGACCAGGGGAGTCGAAATTTTTTGGCGTGAAGGGTAATATCCATTAGGGCACCCACCATTGGTGGATCCAACAGTTCTTTAGCTTGACGCAGCATTCATGAGTGAAGAATAGTTGTGATATAGAAAATATATCTAGAGAGAGAGAGAGATAGATTTTTTTATTGGGCATCTTTGAAAATTTTATTCGTAGGGTAAGCTATCATAAATCAGGAAAACAGCCGGCGTTCAATGGAATCGAATCGCTGGATCGTCTGCGTCTTAAATAGAAAAATGCTATAGAACACGACCTCCCATCAGTCATCACGTGAAGAACAAATGACTCGAAGCGAGGCAGCAAGAAGGGAACAAATGACGGGCTCTGCTCTGTGGCTGCGGAACCCCTGATTTCGTCTTTCTCTCGAGCAAGTTAATGAGAGAGAGAGTTTCCTCATTTCTGCTCCAAGGTTCTTAACTTGCCTCATTTCTGCTCCTCGTGAGCCACTTATTTCTCCACCTCCGCGCCCATGACAGCCGCCAGTCCGACGAACGCTTCCAACATTCTCTTCAGCATCAGCGGTTCTGCCAGAACATGGCACGGCCGCCGCGGATATAGTGAGCTCTGGTGGCGCCCCGGCGTGACGCGCAGGTTCGTCTGGCTCGATGAGGATCCCCCCGGCGGCGCCGCCTCTTGGCCGCCGACGTGCCCCCCCTATCTCGTCTCTTCCAATGCTTCCCGCTTTGGAGACTACGCGCCAGCGGCGCGTATCGTGAACATCGCGGTGGAGACGTACTTCAAACTCATCCTCTCCGGAAAGGAGCTTGGAGTCCGGTGGCTGGCTACGGTACGCAGGAAATCGACCCGCGTGAGATGAAGAGAGAGAGAGAATGAAGAGAGAGGAAGAGAATGAAGAGAGAGAGAGAGAGAATAAGGAGGACGAGGTGGCAGCCAGGTGGGGGAGGGAAGAATAAAAAATGCCACCTCAGCGGGAATGCTGAGGTGGTGCCAGTATCTGAGCCACCGAAAAAGGTCGTGCTAGTATTTGAGCGTGGAAAAAGGTCGTGCCAGTATTTGATAATTACCCTAAAGGTCGTGCCACTATATGATGTTAACCCTTTTTTAATCTATTAAATTAAAAGATAATCAAAATATATCCACAAAAATTCTAAAAAATCTCTTAAAACTAGAAAATTCATAAATTTCCAAATATGACTCTTTTTTAATTTCTTTGTTTGATCACAAGTTAAATAATCTATCATTTTATGTATTTTAATTTAATAAATAATAAGCGAATAAATTTGTAACTCAAAAATACACTCATTTCTTTAGAAAATAAAAGTAGAAAAATAAATGAGATAGTATAAATTATTTGTCTTGTTATTTGTATTTAAAACCTTATTATACTCTAAAATATGAAATGAGAATAATCTACTCTAAAAGTTCAATTGTTAATTGTGCATGATTATCCTTTAAAATAATACATTTTGAGATTACAATTTAAATTACATGCGACATTGAATATGCATTCAAAGTGAGATAACATGCATATGTATAAGTTGGAATTTTTTATCCCTAAATTTAAATTAATAATCATGTAAATATAAATATAAGTTGCATTTTATCAATACTCTCTCTCAGCAATCGATCTAAACCATCTCTCACGGATATCTCTCAAGAAGCTCTATCTCACCCTCATGATAAGTTTTTCTCAATCTAAAGCTAAAGTGATCAATGCTCTCTTGCTCTCCTCCTTGACAATTATCAATACATCACTCTCTCTCCATCAGTATCCAAAAAGCAATTTTAAATGGAAACCACTTCAAAAGGCGGTGATTTGAATCTTGGTTTTGATTTTCATAATTTAGACCATGCTTCTTCCTATTTTCGTGATTTTCATGATTAAGTTCCTTTACCCAATTTTATTTCCTATTTTTGGTTTTATTTTTTAATTGTGTTTCCACAAAAAGCTGATTTTTTATTTCCATTTTCTCATTTCATATCTCTGTTTTCAAAATTTTATTCTTTTAATTTGTTAAAATTATGATTATCTATTTATCTCATTTCTTAACATTTAAATTTTTCACCTTTTTTACTTCAACCTTATTATACAATTGATTACTTTTCTAGTTTTTCTCCTTCAAAAAATCTCATTTTTCTTTTTCCTAAATATTTTTTTTAAAAAAAGGAACTGAAATCTAATTTCTAATTCTATTTTTGATCAAATATTTTATAAATATACAAACTTACATTTCCCTAGGAGGACTACTGCATTTAGATTAATTTTTTGGTTTATGATTGATTTCCACTTGTTTATTTTGAATTTCAATTCGAATCAAAATTAGTGTGTTTTTGGTGGCGTACGACCCCCGTCGCCACCAAGGCATGACACTACGGCGCCGGAGGAGCCGACACCCACGCGCATCCAGCCCCCTTGACAGGCGAAGACGAAGGATGCCGACTTTCACTACACTAAGTGAGGACTTCATCTCGCCACCACACACTTCATCAGGCTCGCGCGCGCGGGGATTTATCGTTCTAATCTTTCCTTTATTTCGCACTTTTGTAGCCCGCACGTGTTTAAGCAGGCCTTTGCATATCTTCTTCTCTCTCTTTTAGGCCTTGGGGGTGGGTTCCCTTCGTTTGCGGGACCCTAGCCCTAAGGCCCTTTCCCCTTTGTGAACCTTATTTCCTTTCTATGAGCATGGGTGTGGGTTGTGGGCCTCAAGTGGGCCCTTTCCTCTCTTGGCCCACCATGGGCTCTATAAGAGGGAAAGGACCCCCACAAACCCTAGCCGTCATTTGAGAAAAGAAGAGTTTTCCTCTCGAGTGGCTGCTCAAGGAAGGCTAGGGAAGGAGTCCTGACAGCCGACGCCGCGCCGCCGCCGCCACACGCGATCGTGCCGCCGCCGCCGCTACGCCGCCACTCCTGCTCCCTAGCCCCGATTCGCTCCACGCCGCCGCCACCGCCGCCGCTCCAATCCGCCGTCGCCGCCGCCGCCGTGATCCGCTGCCGCCGCTGCCGCGCCCAGCCGCGCCGTGATCCGCCGCCGCCGCCGCGCGCCAGCGCCGCCCCGCAGCCGATCCCGAGTCGCCGTCGCCACCGCGCCCAAAGCCGCCGCGTCGCCGCGCGCTGGACCGCCGCCGCCCATCGCCGCCTCTCGTGCGTTGCGCGCAAAGCCGCCCGTCGTCGCAGCGCCCCTGCAGCCGTCGCCGCGCCACTGCCGCCGCCGCGTCCGCCGCTCCCAGCCGCCGCCGCGATCTGCCACCGCTCCCGCGCCTGCGCCGCCGCCGCACCTCGCCGCCGCGGCATCGCGCCCGGTTGCCGCCGCCGCACTCCTGCCTCACTGCTCGCGACCCACCGCCGCCGCCGTAGCGGTTCACGCCACCGCGTTCGGCTGGTCCCGCGTCCGCCGCCCGCCTCCGAGCCGCTCTGCGTACCGCCATCCCGCGCTCAGCCGAGCCCGGCCCAGCCGCCTCCACTGCGGCCCCCGTCCCGACCGCCGCGATCCCCTCCATCGCCGCTCAGCCGCGCCCCCATTCGCCGCCGGCCCGCCGTGCCCGATCACCCGAGCCGCGCTCGAGCCCGCCACTCTACCGTCGCGAGCAGAGCGCGCCGGCCTCAGCCGCCTCCACTGCGGCCCGCCCCGCTGCCGCGTTCGACGGCCTCGGCCCGATCGCCTCGCCTGTCGCCGTGACCCGTCCGCCGCCGACTCGTCGCGGCTCGCTCTGCTCGCTGCGAGTCTCCCTTACCTCCGCCCAGTACCGACCGTCCATCCGCGCTACCCAGCCGACTCGCCTCAGCGTCCGTTGCCCCTGTCGCGCCCAACGACCTCCCCTCGTCTCGACCGACCGGGCTCGCGCCCCGCAGGTTAGGCACGCATCCCCTCCCTTTTATTTTGAAGTGCAATATTTCTTTCAGTACTTCCCGCATCTGTCTCCACCGCCCTCGGGCCTAGTTAGGTTGAGTGATCCTTGGTTACGGGATTGGGATCGTGGATCCGGCCGCCGGGTTGACGGTCGAGCTCCCACCGACGACTCGAGGTCGCTCTCTCTCTTGCCACGACGAGCCCGGGAGGACTCCCGACCCGTCCTACTCGGCGCATCCCAGGAACTCCGAGACGACGTGTTGGGAAGGTTGACTGCTTGAGGAGTACATCGAGACATCACCGCATCATCTAGATACCATAGGCCACACCCCTTCCCTAGTTCCCCCATAGTAACCTTAGCGTCAGGCCGAGCTCATCCCTCGGTCCGGCATCAGTTTTTAAATTATATTTGAATTCAATCGTACTCATATTTGAAATCTACTCACTACTTGAATATTTTAGGTATAGGCTACATTTTAGATTGCTTTCAAGTCTAATCGAAACTAATACAACAAGCTGGAAATCAGATTGGATTTTGGGTCATCCTTCAGGTAACTTTTGTCAACTTATCGAAAAGATTTTTTTTTGTGTGTGCTCTCTGACAAGATGATTTTGTGTGGTCATTGATCACACACAAACTGGTGTCAAAAAAACTTTCAAAATCACCAATTTAAAGATTAAATCACTAATTAAAGAGTATAGTGGTGACTAAGGGTCGAATCCCTAGAGAAATAAGGTAAATTTTGAGATGTCTTTGAAATTCGATCAAATTGGACAATAAATTGAGGTGAGAAATTAGGGATTTTAGTATATTAAAAATGATAATTCCAAAAAAATCTATGGTATCAAAAATCAAGAAATTTGGATTAGAATTCACAGAGAAATCAAAGATTGCAGTCGAGAAAGAAAATCAATCGCGATTCGTGATAAAAAATAAATTTAATCTAAATTTAATCTAATCTACGATTCAAAATTAAAATATAATGCTATAGGAAGATATACAAGGAGGAAAACACCTAATCTAACCCAAAGTTGTGCTCGAAATGATTCAATTAATTGCCAGATTTGCGGCTTTTCATTTCGTGATTTTGAAAACAAAGTTTGGCCTTCAAGAGGTGATTTCTTCCTATTCTCTCCACCAAATCTTGATTTCAAACCATCCCTCGACACGGAAATGAGTCTAGAGGAGGAAGAAATCAAGAGATTCAAGGTCTGAGTAGTTGTCAAAATAGTTCGATTTTCATAAAACATCCAACAATAAGTTTTTGCCATCGAAGAGCATTTCAATTTATAGAGAAATTGGGCGCGACCGTTGGATGCGCCTTTTGTTGTTTGATCAATGGCTTAGATTAAATTTCAATTGTGAATTGTCATCTTTAAGTCGCGTCCATTCAATCGATGATGAAGCATCGAAATCTTGCCACGTCACACGTGAAGAAAACGTGTCGCTTGATGTTCACTGTTTGATCTTCATCGAGCGATCAAGATGAGTCACGTGTCCATTGGGGTGCATTTAATATCAACCATTATAATTCCCCAGATGAGTGGCTGAGATTAAATCATCTTTTAAATGAATCATCGCCTAATTAGATGCAGCCACGTAGCCTCTCGAGTTAGTGAAATCCGATGATCGCGATTAAATCATGCGATCGAACGCGTCTCGTTGCGCCATGTCACCTGTAAATTAAAACAAACAAAAATAGTGCCACATGACACAAATTGAGGATTTTGATGAGTATATAACATATAGGCATCTAATGGGTTAGCGAAAATCCTTAATGGATGCTTTAACCCACTAATCACTCTCGCACCCACACGCGCACACGTGCAAACACACATACGCACACACGCTGCCACGTGACGTGTACAAGTGGCGACGTTTTGCCACGTCAGCTCACGACATATATAAACATTTTTATTCTCTTTAAAAATAAAAAATAGCTTTAATTAAATTCAGAAAAATTCTAGAAAAATCCTAAATATTAGAAAATTTATAACTGTCATAATACAACTCCAAATTAATCTAGATTTATTTTGTTGGATCAGAAATTAAATTATCTATCATTATAAAAAGTCAAAATATTTAAATAACTAGAGAAGAAATTTGATTTTCAAAATATACTCATTCCTCTTATAAAATAAAACTAGAAAAATACATGAGTATAAATCAAAATATTTTCTCTTATCATTTAATCATGAAAATGCAATTATGATCTCAAATATAGATGGGAATAAAACTATATTATTTAATTATGCATAATTATCCCTAGAATGATATATTTCTAAATCATAACCTAAAATTACATAAAATGATAGATATGCACTCAAAATATGATAACATGCATACAAATGGAATATTTAATGCCTTAATTTGTATTAATAATCGTATAAATACATGTATAAATTGAATGTTATCACTCTTTGAAGTTGATTCTTAGGTAATCTATTGACTCATTAATTCATTCATTCATCATGTAAACATTTAGAACCATCATTCTAGAGACATTCAAAATCATTGTAGGCAATACATAGAGTTCATATTTGTATTATTTATGCATTAAAGGGGAAAGACGCAGAGAATCAAAGTTGAAAGCCAATGTCAAAGTCAAAGCCAGAAGCTAAAGTCAGTGGCAAAAGTCAAAGCAATTCCTTAGGGAGTTTTTCTTATAATAATTTGTTTCTTAGAGTTTCCCATAACTTAAATTTATATTAGTTGTTCTTACTTGTTTCTTGTTGAGTTAGCTCGAATTCCTTTTATCTCTATATTTTGTGTGAGCTTAGTTTAGTAATTAAGGGTAGTTAGGATTACCCTAACACATTAGGTTGACTTCGAGTGATAACTCGAAAATGCAATTTGCATTCGAGCATCATTTATCATTCTAAAGTGTTGATAAAAGACTTTAACAATGAGAATATATATATCTATATCTATATAGCTGAATGTCGCGAAAATATCAGTAAGTCCTATCATGCATTATTTCCTATATTTTGATTATATTGTGAGACTAACCCCACTTGACTTATTGAAGTCAAATGGTTAAATTCTCATATTTATCAATGTAATGAGAGCATGGATGAAAATTTTCAGAAGTAGAGGAAGAAAATAGGTCCTCCACCTATTTAGGAGGTCGGTCAACATTTTCCACCTTTTTAGCAGGCTAGTCAAGCCTTGACACCCTTTTAGAAGACATCCTTTCGGGAGATTTTTTTAGGCCATTTCACCTTTCCACCTTATTCAAATAATGGTCAAGCATTTTCACCTGTTCAAGAGTTTGGTCGAACCTTATCATATTTTCAAGAGGTTGGTCAAATATTTTCACCTTTTTCAAGAGGTTCGTCAACCACTTCCTTAGGAGGGGTCAACCTATTCCACCTTTTTAGGAGACCAATTAGTCTTTTTTTATTGGAAGCCAATGATAGTCAAAGTGATTCTTCACAAGGCAATGGTGGTCAAAGGTATTCCTAAAGGGTTAAAGAGGTTAAATTTATTTTCTTTTATTTAACATTAATAAATTTAAATCTTCCCTTTTTTTTAGGAAGAATCAACATTTATAGGAAGAGAGAGGGGTAAGCCCACCATTTTAGGGAAGAGGTAAGGTCACCGCCATTCTTTTACGTGCTAAGTTAGGAGGTTCCCTTGGATTAATTGTAAAGATTTACTCTTCAGACTGCGATCAAATGAATGGTGGAGATTGTTGCATTAAATTAGTTCAAGAAAACAATTCAGAATACCCATAAATTGATTTCATCATTGAGCGTGTCATACTAACACATGAGGGTAGGGAGAGATTCTTTGTTGAATTATTGCTAGATGGCAGGAGTCTAGGGATTTGATGAGAAAGTCAACTTGAAGCACATAGAGTGTGTGTGGATTAGTGACAAGGCTTGAGGACTTTAAAAAGGTAGGCTGGCCGAAAAGGAGTAGGTAGTAGCACACAAAGATCTAGGAGTTGAGCTGTGGGAGATGATTGAGCAATGACCTACCAAAGGATGAAGACAAAGTGAGGACACTAACCAAGAGTGTGAGCAAGCTAGATCAAATGCTAGTACTTGAACTTTGATCGAACCAATCTGAACACTTAGTTCTTAATATTGAGCGAATAACAAGGTGAGAGACTCCAAGGGAATTGTCTCTTTCTAGGACTGGTGTGGGGGATTTGGATACTCTTTCTAGTATAAAAACAATTGAGTGTAAGAGTGTGATGTAGGATATTTTAGAAATAAGGTAAATAGGATGATAAGACTATAGGTAAGAAAATGCGACGGGGAGTGAGTGAAGTATATTATGAATTTTACTATGATTAAATTCTAAAATGACCCTACAGATTTAAGATGGATCTATGAATGATATCACTTGAGGTGAATGTATAATTCAGTGGAGATTTGGTGTAGTATAATTCGGGGAGATAATAGTGAATAATGATGATGATTATGAATGTGACGAGAAATGAGTGAGAAGATGATATGTAATATGTTATGAGGAGGAATGGTTCTATATGGTTCTAAGACGTGGGAAGAATGTATGGATGATAATACTAATGATTGAGAATTATGTTTGACAATAGTTTGGATAAGAGGTATGAGATAGAGAATAGATAAGAAGAGATAGTCAATGCTGGACTTACGATTTAATAGATGAACTATTAAACATGATAATAGAAGAGAGAATGAATACCTTAGTGGACATGAAGTGATGCTTTGAACTCATCAAACGATCCAAGATATTCTCGATTTTCTTCTGACTTGAGATGGATGAAAGGGGACAGCAGTGTAGGGAGAAAAGATAGGAAGATAGAACTCGGAATGAGGCTTAAGGAAAGGAGAATGGAACAAGATAATACGACGAACACAGTAACTTTTCCAACCAAGGAAAATGATTTCATTTATCAAAAACAACATGCGTCTTTGTCATAAAATTCTCCCTTTTATTGAGTGAAGAGAATAGAGAGAGTAGAGTGAAGAGATGTCTCAAGGTAGTGACAGTTATAACACCTCTTCGGAATGCCTCTTCAATGATGTATTCATCACGTGAATGGATATGCGTGGGAAGAATTTAGAGAATACGTGGATTCTTCCTTGATCCCGCGGGGACTTATGGCGGTTGTGGTGATCTTGAAAGCAGTTGCTTGATCAGTTGACACAATTAGGAGGAGTTTTCTTTGGATTTCGATAATCATAGATGACCTGTGTTCCTTGAGAGATAGGATTATTCTCATGACCTTCTTTCTTGGTTGCAGCTTTCTTTAAGTTGATCGTTCTTCATACAAGCTTTATTCATGCTTTAAGTGTCATCATATTTGTGTTAATTAGATCTTGACCTTACTGTCTTCTGCTATGAGACTTAGCTTCATGTAGAATACAATGATTGTATTTTCGTGGAGGGCTTCATGTGTAGTTAATGCTTCTATGGTGGCCGATAGATGAGATATGGAAGTTCATTGATATCTTGTTCTTCATCAACCGTGATATCCATCATTTCTTCATATTTCAAATAAAGTCTTCATGAACTTTAGAAGCCGTGAAACTGGTGGCGTACGACCCCCGTCACCACCAAGGCATGACACTACAGCGCCGGAGGAGCCGACACCCGAGCGCGTCCAGCCCCCTTGACAAGCGAAGAAGAAGGATGCCGATTTCCACTACACCAAGTGAGGACTTCATCTCGCCACGACACATCACAGCGGGCTCGCGCGCACGTGGAATTATCTATCTTATCTTTTTATTATGAAATTTCATAGCCCGCACGTGTTTAAGCGGGCCTTTACATATTTTCTTCTTTCCCTTTTAGGCTTCCGGGTGGGTCCTCCCCTCTTCGCGATCCCATTCGTGAAGTCATTTCCCCTTGTGAACCTTAATTTTCTATGAGCATGTTTAGGTGTGGGTTGTGGGCCTCAAGTGGGCCCTTTCCCCTCTCGGCCCATTATGGGCTCTATAAGATGGGAAGGGACCCCCCCCCACAAACCCTAGCCGTCATTTGAAGAAAGAAAGGAGTGCTCTCCCTCTCAAGTGGCTGCTCAAGGAAGATCGTGGAAGGAGACCAACCACCGCCTCCACCGCCGCCACCGCCGCCGCACCACCACGTGCCGCCACCATGCCCGCCGCCAACGCCTCCTCTTGCCTTGATCACGTGCTACCTTCCCCTGCCACCGTCCCCAAGCCGCCGCCGCCACGGGCCGCCGCCGCCACTGCTGCCGCCACAGCCCGCCGCCACTGCCACCGGATCATTGTGTCGCCTCGCCTTTCCCCTCCACGGACCCCTTCAACAACCCTCACCCTCTTCCTCCACACCTGAGGATACTAAATTGTATGGTCATTGAATACACACGACTTAGTGTCAAAACAAAGTCCTAAACTTGCCAATTTATGATTAATCAAATTAATTAATTTGTATAATGGTAATTAAGGGTCGAATCCACAGAGAATTAGGGAAATTTGAGATATATCTTTAAAATTTGGTCAAATCGGATGACGAATTCAGATTAGAAATTGGGCATTTTATGATATTAAGAAAGATTACTCAATTGCGATTTCACGGAATCAAAAATCAGATGATTTGGTTGAGAATTCGCTGAGCAATCAAAGTTTAAAGATAGAAGAAAATTCGTATCGCGGTTTTGATTAAAAATAGAAATTAAACTATAATTAAACTTAATCTACGATTCAAAATGAAAAATTAATACTAAATGATGAAAGATTAAGATGAAATCACGCAACCTAACCCAAATTAGCCTTCGAAATGATCCAATTCATCGCCCGATGCAAGGCTTTTCATTCCGATTTTCCGAAGACGAAAATTGATGTTCAAGATGTGAATTCTCCTTATTCTCTCGATCAAACTTTGATTTCAAGTAATGCTTGGACGCGGAAATGAGTCAAGAATACAAGGAATCAAGCGGCACGCGAAATGGTTGACTAAACAAAGAGAATTTGATGAACAATCACGGGCCCATTTTTCCGCCGCGAAGAATTGCACTTAAAGAGGCGAAAATGGGCGTGGCCATTGGATCTGATGGACTCATCACGATCAACGGTCGCGATTAAACGACGTTTCGCAAATCATCGTTCCCCCTTGATGACCGTTCGCGGACGAAGGGTGGAGATGCGATCTCATCTTGTGAAGAAGGAAATGTTCGGCTTCCTGTCGTTCGTCGGATTTTCATCGTGCGGTTGAAATGCTTCACAGAGTCCATCGGCGTCCATCAATCTCAGCCGTTATAACTGGTGCGATTGACGGTCACGATCAACTCACTTAAGTGAGTTTTAAGCCACGTGCGTGATATCCGATCTGGTGGACATCGTGTCCACTGCATCCACGTTCATTATTCGTCGCGATGTCGATCCGACGCACGGAAGGCTGCCACGTCGCCTGCAAACAAAGTAAAAGGAAGATTAATTGTCCCACACGAAGAAAATGTAGGAGCATGCGCAGGTATATAACGTGAGTCGATTTAATAGGTTAGTGATATTCCTCTATGGAATCGCTTATATGTACGATAACCTATGTATATTAAATATATATGTAAATGACACGTCCCCTCAGTGCCACGCATGCACTCGTGCGTGTCCACGTGGCACTGCCACGTGGCCCTGAGCGCCACGTCGCATCCACGTGGGCTTGCGCGAAAATAACCCCCTTTTTGCATTTATTTTAATTAATTTAATTAAGTAAAAATTGAAAATAAATCTAAATAAATTCAGAAGAATTCTAGAAAATTCTATAAAATTGTAAAAATCATAACTTTCAAAATACAACTAGAAATTAGTTCAAATTTGTTTTGTTGGATCGGAAATTGAATAATCTATCATTATAAAAGTCAAATTATTAAAATAATAAGAGAATGAATTTTAATTAATTTAATACATTTATGTATTTTATAAAATAACTTTATAAAAATACATAAATGTAAATAAAGATCTTTTCTCTTATATTTTAATCCTCAAAATATGATTATGATCTCAATTATAATTAGGATTAAACATTATAATATTTAATTATGTATAATAATCCATAATTGGTGTATTTTTAGATCATAACATGAAATAATATAAAATGATAGAAATATTCTTAAAAATATGATAACATGCATATATTTGGAATAATTAATGCTTTTAATTACATTAATAATCATCTAATTTTATGTAAAGATAGCATGTTATCAACCCCCTACACCATCCTCGTCCCTCCGCTTCCACGATTTCCCCTCCCCCTGCCGTCCCTGCCAACCTTCCCCCTCTTTCCAAATTCCGCATCACCCTCATCACATCCCATCACCGCGTCCTACCCCCACGTCTCCCCGAATTTCTCATCTCCCCTCTCCCCTGCATCCGAATTTCCGAAATCCGGAGATTCCAGCAATGCTCGTCCGATCCATCTCCCGTTCTCCCTCCATTTTCTCTCTCCCTCACCATCCGCAATTCCGACGCTCATCCCCCCCACCCCCCCTCAAGGCGATTCCGGAGATTCCAGCAATGCCCTCTTCCTGGGACGTCGTCATCCCTTTCCTACCCCGTCACCAGGCGAAATCCACCACTTCTGTCATCTCGTTTCCCGACTCGCGTGCTCCTTTCAACTCTCATCTTGAACTCCAGAGTCGCGATCCCCATCCCGCACCACAACTACAATTAACCGCAGGGCAACCTCCCGAACTGCCTCCACTCGCCGTCCGGCTGACTTCCTCCCGTTCCTTGCCGATCGCCCCTCTTTCCCTCCAGATAAAGTTCTACTCGTGAATCGCAGGAATACACGAATCGTGTAGGGAGACGATTCGTCCCACTTGGAATCGCCGTGATCTGCCCGATCAACCGATTCAGTTGAGTCCAGTGCCGGCCGGCCCTCCCCTGCCCCACATCCGGACTGCACACTGATCTTCCTCCCTAGCTCACCCCGCACTCAGGCCATGCCTGTCCTCGCCACTAACCCTGCGTTCTCATCCCGCGAGATCCGATTGCTCCCGGCCCGTCTAACGCTACCTGAGTTGCACTGCCCGTTGGGATCGTCACCCACTCATCGGGATGCTCTCTACCGCGCCAAGGATACTCTAGTGGTCACGACGTCGCCTACCCGGCCCGCCTCGGCCGATCGCTCGTGCCGCGTACGAACGACCTTCATCATCACGATCGACCGAGCTCGCGCCCCGCAGGTTAGGCTCGCATCTCCTCTTCTTTGAAGTACTATATCTCTTTCAATATTTCCCGCGCTTGTCTCCTCCTTCGTCGGGACTTAATTTATGATGAGTGACTAGACAACTCGATAGGATTGAGACCGTGGTCCAATCTGTCGGGTTGATCGTCGAGCTCCCCTTGACAACCCATGGCCCAACGCCCGCGAGGACGTGGATCGGAAGGATTCCCGGACTGACTCTACTCGGCGCATCCTAGGAGCTACAGAGACGACGCTCGAGACGGTACCCTACTTGTCGGCATTAGTAGGTCATTCATCCAGTAGTTCACCCTAGGATATCCATCCCATAGTGTCACCATTAGTATCTCGGTGTGACCGGCATCGCACCCGATCCCTGCATCGAAACTCTTCTTGATGTAGTTATCTTGAGAGGATCTTGGAGGTCTTGGGCAGTTAGGAGGAGGGTCCTCGTGACTGTCTTCATTAATGGTAGCTCTCTTCATGCTGATTATCAACATATAAATGCTTGACCAGCCTTGACTTTGGGATATTCTTGCATGGGTGTTTGACTTGAAGTAGAACCCGAAGATACATTCTCCCATAGGTTATTAATAAATAGATCTCTCCTATAATTCTAACTACGGGTAAGTATTTAAAGAAAAAAGGGAATATAATAACAAAGATGTTCTTATTATGTTGAGATTAGTTATTCACACAAGGTACCTATGATATAGTGAATATAGTTTGGAGGTTGAGGAACCTATATCAATGTGAGGGTGGTTGACTTGGTCCAACTATGGAACTAAGGATGAAGGTTTAATTCCATATGACCAGGTCAATCTTTAGATCAGTACATAAATGGAGAAGGAGGGAAGATAATTCCCTTTGGATCTACACTCTCTTTTACTGCTTTGGAGAGGTCTTCTTCATTCATTTCATGAATGGTTAGTTTCTCAAACTTGTGAATAAGGAGAAGTATGTTATTTTGTTGCTGTTGAGAATGAGGTCTCTTCCTTAGTTCATACCTAGGTCCACTTAGAACCCTTGTGTTCTTGTGTTGAGATAATTCTCCATCAGAGTGACGTGAAAGTTTTAGCATAAAATCAAAGAATTCATCATAAGAATTAGAAATGCATGAATATACACCCCTTCCCTTGTTTAAAGTACCGTCCAATTAGGGAATTTCAGACAAGCAATTTTAAAAATAGGAAAAGATGTGAGCATTTTGGTAAGGAATTTTTCAAAATTTAGATTTTACATGAATTTTTCTAACATTTTAATGAAATTTTATAGTTTTTCAGGCTTTTTAAAGGTTTAAAAATTGGAAAAAGTTTTTCTATTTTCATGTCCTAAGGTGGTAGCGAATATGCATGACGCAACAAGGTAGTGCCACTTGGTCCACAATCAACACTTGTGTGACACCATCAAGGTGAGAGTTTTACTCCAACTATTCATCAAGTGGAAAATCATAGCTATAAGTGTTTAATGGACCTTTCTATTTAAATCAAAATTTATTTTTTATATTTTCCATGTAGGATTAATGTCCCCTCTTTTTTTGCTAGGACATGTGGTGACATCTAGGTGTTCCAATTTGTGGCATCAATCGGAACCACCCGATTCCTTGGACCCATTCCATTGGATCTCCTCTCTCTCTCACTACAGCGTGTGGCTTCACATGGGGTGTTAGATCCCAGACTATACGATCAACGGCCCATAATTTAGATATTATTTCACTCTCTTTGCAACAAATAAGAAGTTTTCATGAGATGGAATCCTAGAGCTCTTGAATTTTAATGACTTGATCCAACGGCTGCCACATATCTTGACTCTCTCTCCTCATTTCAAAAATTCACGAGTTGGCACATGGAGAGATTCAACGTGATTTTGACGCATCATGGAGAGACGAGTGGATGCATTATGACGGTCCGATTAAAGATCGGACGACGGAAATTAGGCCCAGATCATGGACATCATGACGTGGGATCGTGCCCACTGTTTGCGAGCAACGTGGATGCATCAGAACCGTCCAATCTTCATCAGACGGGTGAAAGACAACGCGATCGTGGGATCATGGGATCGTGGCCAACGATCATCGCTTGATTGAAGCCGTCAATCGGTCTTCACCAAATCTGACGGTCCACAATTTTCGCTTAATTTTTCTTATAAAAACCGATGTTCTTCCCTTTGTAACTTAACTTTTGATCCAATCGTGAAGCAATTAAGTGATTTTTGAGGAAGATCTTGAGTTCATCATGATTCACGATCCATTTGGAGCAGGATTCATTTGGAGCAGGACTCAATCGCAATCCATTTGGAGCAGGATTCATCGTGATTAATCATCGGATTCGATCGAATTCTCCCCTTGAACGCCGAACGTCCGCCGAGGAAGAAATCAAGCTTATACTCTTCAATCCGCGTGAATTGAAGCCAAATCTTGATGAAAATCGGGTTAGTAGTGAGAATCGATCGTTCATCTTGCAGTAATTTGTGTTTAGATTAGATTTAGAATGTTAATTTCACTTTAAAAGTCGGTTTGTTCTTCCTTTTCCCCTAATTTTAGTTTGAATTTTTGCTGATTTTAAAATAAGGATATCTCCCACATCTTAACTCTAAATCACTTGATTCTAATTTCATTGGATTCCTTGTTTCATCAGCTTTCCGTGAATAGAAAATTCGTAAAATTCTGATAACATGCTAAATTCACATAATAAAACATGATTATTGATGCATATTTAGATATAAATGTTTTCATTTCCATGCATGTTATCATATTTATGTGTATTTTTCTATCATTCCATGAAAAAGTCATTATAATCTCAAAAATACTTTAAATTAGGGTTAAATATGATGATTTAAAGATAAATAATTAATAACCCATCTTTACTTGAGATTATAGAGGTTATAAAAGTTAAAATAATCAGAGAAAACGTTTTATAAACATTTATTTATATTTTTATTAAGTTAAAATCTTTAAAAAAAATAAATGTATTTTTGAAATGGAAATTAAAACTCTCATTATTTATTAATTTTGACTCTTTAGAATGATAGATAATTAAATTTCAGATCAAATGAAAGAAATTTGGATTAATTTGGAGTTATATTTTGAAAGTTATGAATTTTCTAATTTTTAGGGATTTTTACGGATTTTTCTGAATTAATTTTACGATCTTTTATTATTAAAACAATTGAAATAAAAGCAAAAATGGGTTAAATTTTCACACGGGGCCACGTGGATGCGACGCGGCACTTAGGGCCACCTGGCAGCGCCACGCGGGCCCACGCGACGCGATGTGACGTTTGCATTATTTATATTTATCATAAGTATATGGGTTATAGTACATATAAGCATCCCATAGTTCGAATTTAAGCTAACCTTCAAGTCCGTCACATATTATAAACACGTTTCAATTCTTTTATTTTATCCGTGTGGGACTAAGTTCCACACGATTGTTAAATATGCATAACACGTGGCCAACCGCGGTGCGTCGGATCGGAGGGAGCACGGATCATCGCGAGTCGATTGGATGTGCTCGCGGTCCACCGGATCACGATCACACACGTGCTCTAAAGGAGGAAGTTATAACGGCTCGGATTTAATCAGCCGCGATGCATCTCGACCGTCCGATCACGATTCAAGGGGCGCGATCGAATGCATTTTATCACGCATCTCCACGGCTTCATCTGAGCACTTCATCAAAGATCGGAAGGCTACAATATGTTCAAAATGATCCACGATGGGCCGTTTCATTGTAACCGTCGATCATTTCGATCGAACCGTTACGCCCAAATACCCTATAAAAAGAGGTGTTCCTCTGATTTTTAAAGCATTCGAGGTAGAAATCAATCCAATTGATCTATTTAGACACCTCCCTTCTCAAGTCTCTTGATTCCATCCCCTTCTATACTCATTTCAACATCCACAGAGGGTTTGAAATCAAGATTTGGTTGAGAGACGAAGGAGAAATCAAAGCTTGAACTCCACGATCGCGTTCTTCACCTTTTCAACGATTTAGGTGATTAATCTTGTTAATTTGATCGCAATCTTGGGTTAGTGGAGTCGGTTTCTGCTAATCTATCATCCATTCATGTTTAATTTTGATTTAGATTAGGATTTCAATTTCAATTTAGTTTAATTTTTCTCAAAATTGTGATTTACACGTTCGGAAATCTCTCCCCACTTTGATCTTCAATTTCTCCACGAAATCAAGATCAATTTCAATAATTTTTTATTCCGTGGAAACGATTTGAAATTCTCTTTCATAGTCTACCATTTTCTCAATTTTTATCATCAATTCATCGTCTGATTTGATCAACTGCGAAAAGATCATCACAAATTTCCTTATTTCCCTGTGGATTCGACCCTTATTTACTTTTATGCCCCTCAATTCAAATTATTTTCATTAAATTGGTAAGTTTGGAATTATCTTTGACACGAGATCGTGTGAAATCGATGACCTAGCAGTTTCATCTCGTCAAATGGCGCCGTTGCCGGGGAATTTAGGCAAATTTTTTATCAATTTAATCAATTTTGACTTGGTCAACTCGGATTTTTCTCTTAATTTCTTGAAATTCAAGCAATTCAATTGTATTTTGAGTAATCCAAAGTAGAAATCAATCTTTGAGATCCTTAATTCGATAAGATTAAGTGATTTCGCCCCTTTTCTAAGGATTACGGGCTATCACTTCTTCAAAATCACGTTAAGAACTTGTAACTCTCATGGATACCGACATTCAGGTATGATCGATTTATATTTTTAATATTTTATAAGTATTTAGATGTTATTATCTATCTAAATTGCCGATCCACTCTTCATGAGAAGACAAACAGCCTGGAGAGTACGGAATAATCCCCTAGAAATAGACCTCTTTGAACGATCTTCGCAATCTCCCGGCGCTACCGAGACCAACACTACCGAGACCGATTCAAGTTTAGATCCAACCGAACAAGTAGAAATGGCCCGGAACGACAAGGGAAATGCCAGGAAATGCCTTAGTGACTATGCTAGGCCCGTCCTCCAGCGACCCGTCACTAGAATTCATGCACCCCTACGAAGAGGGGCAAATTTTAGAATAGATTCCCATGTTATGAGTATGCTTCTTATCATCCATGGTAAACCTTTCAAAAATCCATATAGACACCTAGATGAGCTTTCCCAAGTGTGTGAAATTAATCATCTTCAAAATGTCCCCGCTGACACGATGAAGATGAAACTTTTTCACGCTACTCTTAGAGATAGAGCCAAAGATTGATTTTTGAAATTAGAGAAAGAATTCACTAGTTGGACCGAGATGCAGGAAGAATTCCTTAGAAAATACTATTCCGTCGGGAAAACCACATCTGTCCGAAAAGCCATCCGCGAGTTTACCCAAGGCTCGAGTGAAACCTTTCACAAGGCTTGGGAATGATTAAGAGACCTTACGAGGGAGTGTCCACACCATGGAGTGTCTAACCACGAATTAACACAAATATTTTCTGACGGGTTAGGCCCGCAAGATAGATATCTTTTGGATGCAGCTAGTGGCGGCACCTTCATGAGCAAATACGAAGACGACGTGATGGAACTCATCGAAATAGTGGCGGAAAATAGTCACCACAACACGGCGAAAACATTTGGAAGAGGTGCAATGTCAAAATCTATCCACGTCAAATCAGCAGAGACGGGGATGCTCCTCGAAAGAATCGACAAAATGGCGGAAGTCCAGAATTTTCTACTAGACCAACTCAACATCCGCAACGGTTCCAAAGGACTCACCCCCGTCTCACTTCAAGAAGCGTCACCATGTGAGACTTGCTTAATATTCGACCATGATAAATTAGACTACCCCGTGATGGCAATCCAACGGCAAAACATGTATAGACAAAGTCCATCGGGAGGACTGATAACAGGCAAAAATATGCTCTAAACCATCCTTTTTATCTGCATTTTGATCATTAGAAGTTTGAAATTAACAAGGATTTTGCATGTTATCATGATGTCATGCCTGCATTAAATACTTTACTGCACTTAAGCATGGATGAGTTAATGATCAATAACTAGGGCTGTAATAAGAAATTGTAAGTAAGAATTAATCCCATAAATAATTACTCTAATAGCAATTGTGGACAAGATAATTCATGTTTTTGTAGCATTTACTTTAAATGAAGCATGTTATTTTCTTTTTCAGCAATTAAGATCTTCATTTAAGTCTTTTAAATGCAATTCATTTTATTAATGCCCTTAATGGGCTTATTGTCACTAATGAATTTTCGGATCAATGTACATAGGATTTGTATGCGATTGGCCTCCACCAATCAAATGAAGGAATGGTAGGTTGTGTACACGGCGATGTGTACACAGCCAGCCGTCAGTCCACCTGTAGGGTATAAGCACCAAGGTAGGCAAGCCATCCTCCACCAATCAGATGGAGGCAAGCAAGGCATTGATCGACTACAGCGAGAAGGACCGCTACTCGTGTGGAGCGAGATACACAGGGGGCCTAACAAACCTGCAAAAGAGGGGGGGAATCGCAAAGCTTTCCAAATTCTTTAAGAGCAACGAAGAGGAGCAGAGGGGGCGTTCTTGATTCCTCGCCCGAAATTTTTCGGCCTGGAGGACACAGCGAGGAGAAAGATCCAAATCGAAGCAGAGGAGATAGAGAGCATTCGCGTGGAGTTGAATCGCCCAATCGAAATCTGCAAATAGGTTTGCAGAATTAGGTTTCATTCCGAATTTCTGTTTTGGATTTCTTTTATTGATCTTTTGATCCTTTAATTGCTTTCTGATTTGAATAGTCAGTATAGATATTAGAGACGTCAGTTTAATTGATTCGTTTCAGTTGTATTTCTTTTCTTTTTCCTTTTGTATTTTTCTCTGTTCTTTTCCGAATTAAAAAAAATTCAGTGAAGATACTTGTTCTGAGTTTTTAACTCCGTAAATCCCTCTCGTTCTTTCCCCTTTCTTCTGAAATGAATCGTATCACATTATATCTTGACTGCGATTTTAATTCATAACTTCGGTTATCCTCTATTAGCTTAATCAGTGAGATTAAATGAATTTCTTAAGCTTGAATTGCTTATTATAGTTTTATGATTTCAAGAGAGTCATTTTTCTCATTAAGAAAGTTCTAAAAAGAGTTTAAAAAAAAAGAAGTTCTCCTATTTTAGTCTTAGTCCTATTTCTTTTTCTTTTCATTCTGTTGTGAATTTTAAAACTACAAAATCGATTTATCAAATAGATTTTTCTGTAGGTTGTAATAAAGTAAATTCAGTAATCTACTATTCAGAATTAAGCCATGAAACAGAGAGTTTACTGCCTAAAAAAGTATTAAGATATTAGAAGATACATTTAAAAAAAGAATAATAAGAAAAATTTAAATAATAAACTTTAGATTGAATTGAAGGTTCTGTGGAAAATAAATTCGAAAAAAATCAGTAAGAAGTTTTCTGCAGAAGTTTAAACATGATATTCACATGCTTCATATAGTTGGAAATAAACAAAAAGAGGACAGAGAAGATGTTTTTAGCAGAAACAAAAAAAGGATAAGTCTGATTATATGTTTCTTGAATGTTTGTTAAATCATCTTTGAACTTTGAAATTACAAATTACTGCATATAACTAACTTGGTGTTTAGAATACTAGATATAAAAAGAATTCTGATTGGAAATAGAAGAAAAGAAAAGAAATTGGTTCACCTCTCTTGGGTTCGATCCCTTACAAGCCACGTATTTCTGGATATTTGCAATTGTTAGAAGGGAAATTCTGTTATATATACAGTTTATTGATTAAGACTGAACATAAATACAACGCCGGATTGCGTTTAACGTTTCAGACTTATCAAGGACCAAGTCAACAGGGATGACCTAATTATCCACGTACATATCCTAACCATTATAATACCCTTTTTTTTAACAATTCTTCGCAGAATAACAGATATAGGAGGAACAGTGATCAACCCTATCCTCCACAATACAACGGTCAGCAACAACAAACCTACCCTAACCAAAGACAGTCGTCGTTCGTCCCGCCGACTCAACCACAAGCCTTCACGCAAGCTCCATGCCAGACTGCGCCGGCATCCGACCCAATCCTCGACGCTATCTCACAACTAATCGAGCAAATGACGAGGATGAACTCACACGTGGACAAGATTCAAGACTTCGTCAAGACGAACGTCCAACCGACGACGGATAAAAAGGGTAAGCAAGTAACATTCACTGACCAATTACACTCACAAATACAAGGTTTCGGAGGACGAGGAAGAATAGGTTACGGCTGAACGAAACCCTGACAAATACAAGCCCCATGTGCCTTATCCTCAAGCCCATAATAGACCTAAAGCCAAAAATAGTGAAACTGATGACAACCTACTAGACGCCTTTAAAAAGGTGACCCTAACCATTCCTTTGATAGATGCCATCAAACATATCCCTTCATAAGCTAAATTTCTAAAAGGTATATGTACTCCCCATAGAAATCCCATAAGGATCCAACTTAGTGAGGCAGTAAGTTCCATCATGATGAACGCCTTACCAATTAAAAAGAGAGATTCGGGAGCACCCATGATCACGAGAGAAATAGGAGGAATGTCCTTCACAAGATCTCTTCTAGATACAAGAGCTAGTATAAACATCCTCCCTAAAGCCGTATTTGATCGTCACCATGTAGGGGAGCTACAACCTTTCTTAGTAGAACTATGCTTAGCCAATGGATCTGTTAGAAAACCTCATGGATTAGTAGAAGATGTCATCGTGAGAATAGAGGATTATTACTTCCCGGTGGACTTCTTAGTGGTCGACATGAAAATGACTAAGGAGCTGAGCCAAGCCCCGATCATCTTAGGACGACCCTTCCTAGCTACCGCAAAAGCTGTAACCGACTAGGGGAAAGAAGAAGTTATTCTCAAGGTGGGAAAGCACACCATGACAGTCGACATCAACAAGCTTATGAAATACCCTTCACGGCTTCCGAAGACTTGGACGCCATCGACTTCGCCGACCATCAAGATATAGACGCCTGCGTAGAAGAAGGCATGATGATCGACGAGGAAGCACGATATGAGGAGCTTCCTATGGACGAGCCTACTTTGGAGCTCAAAACTCTGCCATCAACACTCAAGTACGGCGTCCTTGATGAAGAAAAAGCGAAGCCCGTGATCATTTCGTCCACGCTAGATATCAAGCAGGAGGAAAAATTTCTGGAAGTATTAAAGAAAAATAAAGAAGCAATTGGATGGACCATGACGGACTTAAAAGGGCTAGACCCTTCACTATGCACTCATCGCATCTTCCTAGAGGATGAGTCAAGACTCGTCAAGGAAGCCAAGAGATGACTCAACCCAAGGGTATGGGAGGCCGTGAAAGAAGAAATTCTTAAATGGCTAAATGCAGAAATTATCTACCCCATATCCGATAGCTAATGGGTGAGTCAGATGCACGTTGTTCCAAAGAAAGCTAGAGTAATGGTCACGATGAACGAGAAGGACGAGGAAATTCAGACGCGCCTACCAACGAAGTGGAGAGTCTGCATCGACTACCGAAAGCTGAACTCCGCAACTAAGAAGGACCACTTCTCGCTACCGTTCATCGACCAAATCCACGACCGACTAGCAAGGATCAAATTACTTCGCTTTCTCGATGGATACTCGGGCTATAACCAGATTGTCATCCACCCCGACGATCAAGAGAAGACAACATTCACATGTCCTGTTGGCACCTTCGCCTTCAGACGCATGCCATTCGGACTGTGCAACGCCCCCGCAACCTTCCAACGATGCATGACGGCTATCTTCTCCGACTTTCTTCGCAATAGCTTAGAAGTCTTCATGGACGATTTCTCCATCTTTGGAAACGACTTTGAAAGTTGTCTTGCTCACCTGACAAAGATACTGGAGGTATGCGTCAGGAAACAACTGGTGCTTAGCTGGGAGAAATCCCACTTCATGGTACGAGAGGGAGTAGTGCTCGGGCTTATTGTCTCGGGCAAAGGTTTAGAAGTGGACAAGGCCAAGAAAGAGGTCATCCAAAACCTCCCTCTACCAAGTACCGTCAAAGACTTAAGGAGCTTTCTCAGGCACGTCAGCTTTTATCGAAGATTCATTCAAGATTTTTCCAAAGTCTCCAAGCCACTCACCACCCTTCTTTGCAAAGACAAAGATTTCATCATCGACGAAGAAGGGAAGCATGCATTCACAATGCTGAAGCAAGCACTGATCGAGGCACCAATTCTACAAAGTCATAATTGGGACTTACCCTTCGAGATCATGTGCGACATTTTGGACTACGCGGTAGGAGCGGTCTTGGGGCAACAACTGGACAAGAAGCCGACGGCCATCTGCTATGCAAGTAAGACTCTCATCGAAGCTCAAATAAACTATACAACTATGGAGAAAGAGCTTCTTGCGGTGGTCTACGCTCTCGAGAAGTTCCGGCCTTACATCTTGGGGAGCAAGATCATCATCTACACTGATCATGCAGCCCTAAAATACTTGCTCTCCAAGAAAGAGGCCAAACCACGACTCATACGATGGGTGCTGCTCCTTCAAGAATTCGACTTGGAGATTAAAGACAAGAAGGGCAGCGAAAACTCAATGGCAGACCACTTATCGCATCTCCACATCTCTGGAGGAGGAGACATCGATGATACATTTCCAGACGAGCATCGCCTTGCCATCTCGACTCAGGCTTCCTCGTACACACACATTGTCAACTTCATCTTCACTAGATTGATCCCGAAGCATTGGAACCGATATCAAAAAGATAAGTTCTTCCATGAGCTCAAGTACTACTTTTGGGAAGAACCGCTTTTGTTCCACCTAGGATACGACAAAATTATCTGACGATGCATACCGGGGGAGGAGCAAGGAGATATACTGGCGATGTGCCACTCATCGACATGCGGAGGACATTTCGCGACACGTAAGACCACAAGCAAGATCCTATAGAGCGGCTTCTATTGGCCCTCCATCTTCAAGGACGCCCACCGTTTCTACACTGAATGCCTACAATGTCAAGCGGCAATAAACATCTCCAAGCGAGATGAGATGCCGATGCGGCCAATCCTTGAAGTGGAGATTTTCGACCTTTGGGGGGTAGACTTCATGGGACCTTTCCCACCTTCTGACGGGAAAGAGTACATATTGGTGGCGGTGGACTACGTCTCCAAGTGGGTCGAGGCAATCCCCACTAGGACAAATGATCATCGGGAGGTTCTGAGATTCATCACGTGATGCATCTTTGCCCGGTACGGTTGTCCGAGGGCGATCATCAACAACGATGGCTCACACTTCAACAACTCTCACTTCCGGGCATTGTTGAAGAAGTACGGAGTACACCACCGCATCACCACGCCATACCACCCTCAGGAAAATGGGCAAGTAGAGGTAAACAATCGAGAAGTCAAAACTAAACTTAAAAATATAATTCGTCCCGATGGGAAGGATTGGGCACACAAGCTTCCCGACGCACTATGGGTATACCGGACGGCATACAAGACACCCATCGAGATGTCCCCCTTCCGGCTTATCTTCGGGAAAGCCTGCCACCTTCCAGTTGAGCTAGAGCATCGAGCATATTTGGCAATCAAAAAGCTCAACCTAGCACTGGACGAAGCAGGGAAAGAACGCCTTCTCTAGCTTCAGGAGTTACAAGAGTTGAGGCACGATGCGTACGAGAACGCAGCGATCTACAAAGAAAAGACCAAGACCTTCCACGACCAACACATCCGACGATGATCATTCCAGGTCAACGACAAGGTCTGGCTCTGTAATTTGCGCCTCAAGCTCGTTCCTAGAAAGTTGCACTCCAGATAGGATGGTCCTTACGTGGTTCTAGAATTGTTCGACGGCAGAGCAGTACTCATCTCTGACGCTAAAACTGGTCGACAATTCAAGGTAAACAACCATCGCCTCAAGCTGTACCTGGACCTCGAGCCACCCGCACCGGCAGATAAGGTAAATCTGCATCTTCCCGAGCACTCGAGGACGTGACGGTATCACCCTCGACCCATCATTAGTTGTAGATTTTATTTTTGTTTAGTCTGGCTGAAGAAGTTAAACTTAGCGCTCTTAGGAGGCACCCCAAGATTATCTTACCTTTTTAGTTTTATGTGTTTTCAGTTTTTTTTAGATATCGGAGAACTACATTAGGAAAGGGCGCACCTGCACCGGAAATCCCACGAGCATCACCAATAATAAGCCTTTCTAAACCTCTCTCACCACATTTTTATATTGTTTTCATGCCATGATTCGATGAGTTTTCACATGGGCATGTAGTTTTCATTGAGGGCAGTGAAAGATTCCAGTTGGGGGGTGAGGATATAGAAAAAGCTCTACCATTTTCAAAAATTTTAAAATTCTACCTTCTAAAAACTCCTATTCTTCAAAGCTTTGATCTAATCCACCCCACCTTAAAAGTCTTTTCATCTAGAGATTTGACCTACTAGAGATGTAGAAGTGAGGACCTTATAGTCCATATGATTACATTTTGAGTAATAAAGCCAAATGATCTAGAGAAACCATGGATTGTACTTAGTGGTTGACTTCTTTGGGGTTGGGTACCTAACAGGCACCAAGGAAAAAGAGTAATCAGAGGTTGAAATGCTATGGGATTGAAAAGGAGAGTATTTGAGAGAAAATAAAATTTCATTCCTTACCTATCATAAGCCAAAATTGCTTAGTATAAGAAATTTCTCGATTCTAGACTTTCCCTTTTAAAGAGTGCAATGATCCATAATTCTTGTAGTAGCTATATTTCCTTATAGGCATGTAGTTTATCTCTTCCAAAGAAGTCAAGTAGTTACACCACTTTGTTTTAAAACTTCACTTTTGATAATGAACACTCCTAAGTGAACTCACATATCCATCTCACCTTCCATTTTCCTCCCCACATGTACTTATACCTTCACTACACTTCATTTGCTACATACTCTCTTCAGAAATCCTAAAACTCCTCCACATCATCATTCTAGTCTTCTGAAATGCCTAAAAAAAAGTTTTAAAAAAAAAATAAGAAGAAGAAAAGAAAGAGGAGAAAAATCAAAAGAAAGAGAGAAATAAGAAGTTACAAGAAGGAAAATAAGTGGGAATATATTCTACCTTTATCTCTACCTTCACTTTCATCTCCACCATCTACCCTATCCATCACCATTTACCTCACTTGGGAGTATAATTATCATAAGTGGTACCTTCTTTGTCTTTTATAATCCACTTTGTTTTATCAGTATGTTTGCTTTTAGCCAAGTCATACCTTTAGAAATAGTATCTTTTATTTCCTTCAGCCTCCTCACACGATGCATCCAAATATAGGAATCCTTTTGAATTGCACTCTTTTAAGAAGGAAAGCGAGTTGAGGGGAATTCTAAGTACTAAGTAGCCTCCATTTTGAGGGAAGGAGTGATGTACTTATGGAGAGGGTAAGGAATTACATCCACTCATGAGAGAGTGAGTATATTTTCATCACCATAGTATCATACCTTAGATATGCTCACCTTGATTACAATTAAGAACAAGACTTGAGCATTAGCCGATGAGCACTACCCTAACATGCACTAAAGAAGTCAACCTCGAGATGGAATCTAGATCATTTTTGCCTACACTATGAGGAAAATGTGATCATACATTTATACACTTCACCTTTTTAGTAGTAGGATCAAAAGATGAAAAGACCTTCTAGGGAGATACGAGACTAGCAATAATTTAAGTAGGGGGTGTGAAAACATGCTAAATTAACATGATAAAACATGATTATTGATGCATATTCAGGTATAAATGATTTCATTTCCATGCATGTTATCATATTTATGTGTATTTTTCTATCATTCCATGAAAAAGTCATTATAATCTAAAAAATACTTTAAATTAGGGTTAAATATGATGATTTAAAGATAAATAATTAATAACCCATCTTTACTTGAGATTATAGAGGTTTTAAAAGTTAAAATAATGAGAGAAAATGTTTTATAAACATTTATTTATATTTTTATTAAGTTAAAATCCTTAAAAAAATAAATGTATTTTTGAAATGGAAATTAAAACTCTCATTATTTATTAATTTTGACTCTTTAGAATGATAGACAATTGAATTTCAGATCAAATGAAAGAAATTTCGATTAATTTAGAGTTACATTTTGAAAGTTATGAATTTTCTAATTTTTAGGGATTTTTCTAGATTTTTCTGAATTAATTTTACCATTTTTTATTATTAAAACAATTAAAATAAAAGCAAAAATGGGTTTTATTTTCACGCGGGGCCACGTGAATGCGACATGGCACTCAGGGCCACGTGGCAGCGCCACGCGGGCCTATGTGACGCGATGTGACGTGTGCATTATTTATATTTATCGTAAGTATATGTGTTATAGTACATATAAGCATCTGATAATTCGGATTTAAGCTAACCTTCAAGTCCGTCACATATTATAAACCCGTTTCAATTGTTTTATTTTATCCCTGTGGGACTAAGTTCCACACGATTGCTAAATATGCAGGACACATGGCCAATCGCGGTGCGTCGGATCGAAGGGAGCACGGATCATCGCGTGTCGATTGGATGTGCTCGCGGTCCACCAGATCACGATCACACGCGCTCTAAAGGAGGAAGTTCTAACGGCTCGAATTTAATCGCCCGTGATGCATCTCGATCGTCCGATCACGATTCAAGAGGCGCGATTGAATGCGTTTTATAACGCATCTCCATGGCTTCATTCGAGCGCTTCATCAAAGATTGGACGGCTGGGATATGTTCAAAACGATCCACGATGGACAGTTTCATCGTAACCGTCGATCATTTCGATCGGACGGTTACGCCCAAATACCCTATGAAAAGAGGTGTTCCTCTGATTTGTAAAGCATTCGAGCTAGAAATCAATCCAATTGATCTGTTTAGACACCTCCCTTCTCAAGTCTCTTGATTCCATCCCCTTCTACACTCATTTCCGCATCCACGAAGGGTTTGAAATCAAGATTTGGTTGAGAGGCGAAGGAGAAATCAAAGCTTGAACTCCACGATCGCGTTCTTCATGTTTTCAACGATTTAGGTGATTAATCTTGTTAATTCGATCGCAATCTTGGGTTAGTGGAGTCGATTTCTACTAATCTATCATCCATTCATGTTTAATTTTGATTTAGATTAGGATTTCAATTTCAATTTAGTTTAATTTTTCTCAAAATTGTGATTGACACGTTCGGAAATCTTTTCCCTCTTTGATCTTCAATTTCTCCGCAAAATCAAGATCAATTTCAATGATTTTTTATTCCGTGGAAAAGATTTAATGTTCTCTTTCATAATCTACCATTTTTCCCAATTTTTATCATAATTCATCGTCCGATTTGATCAATTGCGAAGAGATCATCACATATTTCCTTATTTCCAAGTGGATTTAACCCTTATTTACCATTATGCCCCTCAATTCAAATTATTTTCATTAAATTGGTAAATTTGGAATTATTTTTGACACGAGACCAAGTGAAATCAATGACCTTGCGGTTTCGTCTCGTCAAATTCCATGATTATTTGACCCCTCAATTTAATGTTTGACCAACCACTATTCATTTTGAATCCGAATTTTAGCATTGACTTGCGGGATCAATTACTCTTAAAATATAAATTAGAATTTGACAATTTTAGTCCCTTTGGATCCTCTTGTTGTTAGCTTTCTATTGATATATCAATTGCAAGATTTGGATATCCTTTGGTTTGTCAATTTGAAGATTTACACCTAAGTGTTCATTTCGGG
>CM044103.1:14878762-14947154 GCA_024174645.1 Lemna minuta
TATGTTTTCTCATTTATACTAGATGATAGGATCATCTGTTATTGGTGGCTTGGTATTTTGAATGTACGATTCAATGTTTTCCGCTGCATTTGATGTTTTGATCAAAATTTCAGAAAGTTATCAACCTCAGATCCCATCATAAATGTGATGATGCGGCAACATTTGGATGCTTCAATGTAGATCAAATAGTTAGGACTTAACGACATGGATTCATCTCCTGTTGATTGCATCTGAAGAGGCAATCCAATGGTTACCTAGAATTGAACCTTATTTATACTCTCTGCCTCTCTTTGATGGTGTATGCATTCTTGGATTTGTAGATTAATTGATCTTTTGGACAGCCCCATTCTTGAAATCTCTTGCTTAAATCATGTTCTACACTCATTTCTGCATGCCAGGAATGTTTGAAGTCAATATTTCATCAAGAGAATCGGGAGAATCCATGTTACCCTTGTCCCTCTCAAGTGTTCCAACTTTTGGTCATCAATCTTTGTGTGATCGAAAAGATGCCTGAGAGAGGGTTGACCAACCAAAGCGCCTCGTAAGTATCAATTTTAGGACATTAATCATGTGAGAGAGTTTACGTGGGCCAAGAGTACCATCAATCATAATAAGAGCATGTGCTTTTAGGATATCATCAACGACGATTAGAAGGGTATTCTTCATCAAGGACTCTGCCTTAGCTTGCATTTCCAAGACTAGGGTTCATGTGCTTTTCTTCTTTTAGGCACTTCAAGCTTCTCTCTTTAGATCTCCACCATTTAGATTTTCTTCGCATTGTTCTTCTCTCTGTTGTTTCCTCATTCATGAACTAGTTTTGGTCTTATCAATTTTATTGAGACTTCCGAGCCATCTGTCCCTTTCATGTGAGATACTTCTTACTAAAATTTTTTATTTGAAAGAGGAAGAGCGTACCCTGATCATACCCTGATCTACCCTGATCTAAGATGGATGATACATGGATATCAGGTATACCCCGATTATGATGGATGTAACCTTCCTAAGCTGAATATTGAGCAATTGGGCGTGTTGTCTGCAGCGGTCCACCATTAATGTCTCTCGGCCTTTTTAGATCAAGAGGACCATTTGATGATGGATCATCGATCTTGTGAAACCTTTTATTTTGATCAATCGAGAAAACCGATAAGATCTCCAGGTTTCATTTAACTGCGGGATCTGACGGCCCAGATTGAAACCCTTAAAAATATTATATATTAAACGTACTTTCCTGTTTTATAATTTGAAATCGCAAGATCCTCGTCTAAGAGGCTTAGCCAACTGCAAAATCGCGGCTGCTGACCAGTCACAGTGAAATAGCCGCCGTGTCGCCGCTGCCAAGCGACTGCAAATACTCCCCGAAACAGTTCCCCGCCTCCCCCTTTATCGTCTTCGCCATCACGATCGTGTTCCCCGGCACCCCTGCACGCTTCGAGATCATTGGGATCGTCGTCTTTGGACTAAATGAGAAGTTAGCAGACTTGGAAATCGCCGCTGCGATAGCTCTCCTCTTCTCCAGTTCCACAATATTGAAAAATCTCGTTTAAAATGAATGGAGGATGTTCAAAATCCGTTGGTTTTCTTTTTCCTATTTGCAGCTGGAAGTGGCGGCCAGAATCTTCTCTATATGAGCGGCCGCCTACGTGATCTCCTGCGGTAGGTTCTGGTATCGCCGATCCGCTAAGATCGGGAATGTCCTGTTCATGAATTTGATTACGAACAGTCCTAGGGTTTTAAGAAGATGAAAGGACCATTAAGATCGGCCGCGTCATGTTCAAAAAAAAAAAAAAAAAAAAAAATCTAAACCTTGAGGTTGTTAAGAAAATTCGAAAGATCTTCTGTTGCAGTTCATGATCCCTCGCACGTTTTTTAGTTATCTCTCTCTCTCGCTCTCTCTCATCGTCTGTTGATCGGCCTGTTGCAATCAAGACGGATCATGATCGATCAATTTATAAGGTTTCGATTTCCTTTATTTTATTTATTTATTTACTCTTTTCTACCATTTCCTATTTTTTGTACTCTCTACGACTCTACCCACCAAGTTGGCGATCGATCCTATCGATTGACGATCGACCACGATCGATCATGATCGTTAATCTCTAGATGATGGACATGAAGTTACCGGGAATGGGACAAGAAATACGGAAACGACCCTTGACAGCTGTCAAGGTGACGCGAAGCAGAAAAGCAAATACAGAATCTGCAGGAAAATAGAAAACTCATAAACCCTAATCTCAGATGAGCAGACCGACACAAGCAACTCCGCTTGCCAACAGGGTCCAGATACCCGCCTCTAGGAAGAATGCGTCGGCTGATTCACTGTTGCGTGGGGATGCCTTCGGTGCGTAAGCGGGCGGCGGAGTCGGCAAATACAGCACACTGTCGATCTGGTACGCGGCAAACGAATTCGTGGCGTTATTGTAACCGCGCAGGAACTTACCACTCGCTTGTGCAGAGGAAACGTAGAACTTGTCGCCGCGGCTCTCGATTCTCAGCGACACACGTCGGAGTAGCGTCTGGAGGGGCTTGCTGAAGTTGGACAAGGAACCGGGGGGGATGTAAACGGGAATCACGTGTGCATAAAACATGTCATCGATATCTTGTTGGGTGAGCGAGGGATTTTGCCGAAGGCGGCGTCAGTGGGCAGGAACAACGTGAATTCTGGAGGGTCGGGTTTGAAGTTTGTATTTTTGGGCCCTAAGGCTTCAATTGCGATTTCAGAGGCCCTCGAGCCAGCTTCTACCACCTTCAAGAGTTTCTGAACTTGAGACAGCAACGAACTCTCGAGGAGAACGGGCAGAGCTAGTAGGATCAGCACGAACATTAGTCGGGAGGCCATGATGGGTGGAAACTGGTGGGTTGAGGCTGCCTCCCCGCGGTTTTCATAGAATTCCGATTTTGCCGGTGTCGACCTTTCCGCGGGTTTCGTAGAAATTCCGCGGCCGATGGGCGAATGAGTTGGCACGAACTTTAGGGGTGTCGGCCACAACCATGGCGGTCCCCGCGCGGCTTTCCATGAACCCCCGGTCCTCTCCCATCTTGCCAATTATCTTCATTCTGAAAAATTCTTTCTTTTGGAAATATTTCATCTCTCGCTATTTTCTCCGTTTTCTCAGAAATTGTTGACTGATGGTTCGTGGGCCATCATGATTCATAAGCCCCAGATATCGATATTGAAACAGAAAATATGATTCAACATTTTTTGCCTTCTATCCACCGAATTCGGCCTGGAGAAATTACGCTGTAAATTTTTGCTCACGCTTGCTTCTCTTCTCTCCATCTAACATATTGCTCGTTGACCAGGGAGCTTGTGTTCCATTAATTTAAAGGGCTCACAGCTAAACCCACTTCGAATTGATTATATACATATTGGTCAGCTAATCGTCTTGAGGTATTCGAATTAGCAAAACAGATTTTAACCATTTTCTTTAAATTTCATACACAGTGCAACTAGGAAAATATTAGATTCACGCGCTGCGCGCACTTAGGAAAGTGTAAATAGGGGAACAATCAAGAGCTTGAACAACTAGCAGAAGCAGTAGATTTCCAGTTCATGCTCATTAAACATCACAAAAGTAACTAAATAACTAATCACCTGCGATACAAAATTTTGCATATCAATGTTTTTCCAACATAATTTAGTTTAGCTTTCACTGTGCATTAATTTCATGGAATAGAATTTATATTTCCTTAGTGTAAGCAAGGGTTGAATCCACACAGAGCTGAGGTAATGAGATCATGTGTTCAAATGAAAGGTGGGAACATGAAAAGAAGCAAGACCGTGGATAGGGCATGTAGAGATGAATATGAGCGATAATTTTTAGGTTTCTTCTTTAATTAATAGAGAAATAAGAATTTAAATGAAAAATTAATCTTAAAATAAATGAAATTGGGGTGAGATGATGGCATGGTGAGAAGAGTGGTCAGTAGCAATGATAAATCAACGGATCGACACCTAGTGATTAGGGAGAGAGGGTTGCAAGTGTGGATGATGTCAAAGCTACTACATCAAAAGAAAATAAAATTAAAAATAAAAATATAGTATAACTTTATTGTTTATGGAGATGAAAATAAGCAATAACTAAATATTGATCATTGCATAAACCCCATAGCAATGCCCATCCTAGGCTGGGTGATGGTCAATCCGCTCCAATGACGATCCTCGCTTGATTTTTTTCTTCACTACAAGATTGAGCATCAAGTAATGCTCTCCTTGGGCTTTGACCTCTTCTCCTCTTCTTTTTGGTAACTCCAATGCTAAGAGAGCGCAAAAAAAAAGAGGAGAGAGAAAATAGAGCCTTATATAGAGAGGGTCTTTAAGGACTCTAAGAGATCAAATGTGGAGATCTTTCACTCTTATGATTAAGGGTGGAGATGGACCACCCCAAGGACGTCCAAGGATGTGGTCACCTCCTTAAACATGTAATCTTGTCCCTAAATTAGTCGCCCAACCCCTTTCTAAAGAAGGAGTTTCACTTCCTCAAAAGGAGGAAGCGGCCCCCACCTCCTAAAAAGGTGACTCCCACCTCCTCCATAAGTAAGGAGGACATTCACCTTAAGAGGGTGACCTCCACTTAATTTTAAATATAAAATAATTCAATCGAAAAGGATTTTAGTATAGATTGGTCAACTTTCCCTAAAATAGATTGACTTACCTTGACTTAGCTTAGTGAATTGGTTGCCCCAAGAAATATAGGATGATATCAATAATCATTTATAATTTGACAACCTTTGATCTTTCTTCATACCTTTGACTTCCTTGACCCTAAATTACACCCTTTCACTTAATGGAATTAGAGTTCGCTTGGCCCTTAAAACTGTGAAGATGTCATTTTCTCCTCTCTTTCCTTGAAATTTGTCTCCATTTATTTCCATATGTTTTCCTATAACCTTGCATCCAAAAACTCATAAAAATATGAGAATTCAACCACTTGACTTCAAAGAAGTCAAATGGGGTTAGTCTCAAGGTATAAAAATTGAAGGAATGATGCATGACTAGACATATTCATGTTTATACATTATCATCATTAATTAGATTCAAATTGAGTACATGAGTAGAATAACATGATGAATACAAAAATATCACAAAAACATGATAATGTGTATCTATTTAAAGAGTTATGCATCAATGACAGGTTATCATGTGGCTAAGGGAAGTAATTAGTTTAGCAATGTACCATGCATAATGTACTCATTAAAACTTGATCATGACCCTTTTATATTTTGTGCACATGGGACTAAGTTTTCTTCCTTAATAGGCACATGATGCATTATCTCAATGTTACATTGGGTAGCACCAATTAGAGCCATCTGATCCTATGGACCAATCCACGAGGTCGAGTTGACAAAGGCAGTTTGTCCTTTTTTGCACAACCAATCATTGCATGCCACACAGTGCATGTTGGAGTGCCAAATGATGGTGCACTTGATCAATGACAAAAATCAACATTGACTCTGAAATCCTAGAGACACACAAGGTGCAATATGCAATTCCTAACTTTGACCAAAGGAGATAGGATGATTAACTCTTGAATTCTTTCATAGCCATGATGAATCACAGCGTGGCACTTGGCACAATATGGGCCCTCTTGATTTTGTTGAAGGTAAATAAGAGGATTGGTGATGATTCCATATTCATTTAAACATATCCAGAAACTAGAAATTTCTCATGATTTTGATGGAGTTTGGAGATGACATTTTTGAGAAAGTTTTGTCATTTCACACTTGTTTATCCATGGCTGATAAAAAGGAAAAAAAAACAACTAAGATTCTCAACATTTCTTTGGATGCTTCTAGCATTGGCTAGCTAGAGGAAGAGTGTTGATTGATTTTCCTTTATGTGTATTAATAATTAAGTGAATTTCTTTCTTTATTTTTCTATTCATTCCTCATTTTTTATGCAATCTGCCAAGCTTGATCAAGATGTATGGGTTCTCGAATGAATAATTGAAGTGAAATTATTGCTAATGCCTAAATTGAGTGAGTTTTTTTTATCATTGTCCTTTATTTTAATAAATTTTTCTTTCAATCTAGGACCGCAATTCACCATTTCTAATCCCTAAATCTTCATGATCATTCCTTACTCATCATTTTCACCTTTGACCTTGAAATTCTTAATGTTTGAAAGGAGCTTTGGGCATTTATGATTGTATCATCACTTTGTTGTCATTGTTCTCACCTATTCTAAAAATCTCATTCATTTTCTCCATGAAAAACATAATCAATACTTGATTTTAATCTTTCCTCCCTGTGGATTCAACCTTTACTCGTGTTGTTTTTAACTTGACATAAAATCTAAAGAGTTGATTGTTTTCTTTAACCTAGAAATTTGCATTTTGAATGACCATAGTTTTATGCTTATGAAACAGAGAGATCTGGTTGACTTTTGCATATAAAAAGAGATCCTTTTGTCTCACAACCATTCCTACTCTCTAAAGGCTACATTACTCTTTAAAACCTTGATTTCACAAGCACTGTGTAGATTGATGGGACCCTCATCAGGTATGTTTTAATCATTAGTTGATTTCTATTAATCTTCCACAAAATATTGGGAGCTCTCTTTAGATCTCACACATTAATTTGATCAATTAAAATACTAAGAAAAAGTGAGAGAGTAAGATTTAGTACATATGCATATAGTCAAAGTCAAACAATGGAAAATAGGAATATCACTGACACAACATTGCTACCAAGTGGTTGTCAATGGTATCTCTGAAACTCTCAATGAGGACCTTGGGAAGCTCAAGGCCAATCTCCACTCCCCTTCCATTGTCTCCCCCCTTTGCCATAGAAATAGTTGACATCCTTTCAATGGAGATGACCCGACCTTGCGAGGTCGCCCCAGCTGAAGTCCACCTAGTAAGCTTGTAGCCTTGGAGAACTCAAGATCGATAGGATTCCAATGAAGTCCAAATTGGAGTTGAATTGGATCCATAGCCAATTTTTTCTCGCCAGTAGTGCATCTCCTACTGTCAAATCTCTTATTGCCTTTCAGATCATTAGCTAGGCAGAAATCATCCCCTCCTGGCCACGTAGCTCATTGTCTTGGGCCTACCCCCTAGTCATAGCCAAGCGGTTCCTAAAATTAGTCTCTAGAAAGGGCTTTCTTATTGGTTTATGATCACCTCAAGGGGCACCCCAAAAGGTGATGAGCACAACTCCACAAATGCACATGCACACACTCGAAGGGAAGGAAAATGAGAAAAGGAGGAAGAAATACACTAAAATCACTCAAAACTTAATTATAGCCCTTTGGAGAAAGAAATAAATGCTCCAATTTATAGGGATGCTCTAGGGGTGCTTATTTATAGGCTTACAAGGAAAAAAAAGTCAGAAAAACAAACTTGAGTTTCGGTGTGCACGTGTCGCGCCAAAGGCACGACATGGGGCGTGAAAATCTGGAATTTGTGCATGCCATAGCGCGCATCTTGGCGGTTATTATAGCTACCCACTAAGATGCATGCTTATGTGTGAACATGGTCCCCAAAAAAATGTGTTTTGCGCTTGCTCAACAAGCGCTAAAGTATCTATTGAGCAGCATTATGCAGGAGCACTTTGGCACTTGTTTGTGTGCCATTGGGTGCCACCTTTGGATGCCACCAGGCACCACTTGGCTGGGCTTGAGAAATCATTGCCGAGGGTGCACCATGTGTGTGGACTAGGCTCTCTCTTGTGCGTGCCACTGCAGTGTCATACATGCTAGCCCTGCTAGTGAGGGAAAATCACTTCCCACACGCTCCTCCTTGATTTTCTCCTCATCCCAAGCCTTCTTCACTCCAATTTTGGCACAAAGCTTCACGAATTTCACTCTTTCCAAAGCTTTTATGAGGATGTCGGTCAATTGGTCTTCGATTATCACATGCTCGATGATGATTCTCCCATCTTCGACTCAATCTTATATAAAATGGTAACATGTATCAATGTTCTTGGTTTTTTTGGGGTGAGTTGAAGTCTTGGTAAGCACGATGGCTTATCAACCAAAATCTTCACGGCTTCAATCTCAATCCCCATTATCTCCTTCACTAACCTTAATATCCATACACCTTGACACACGACTGATGTAATGACTATATATTTAGGTTTTCATGCATATAAGGCCACCACCTTTTGCTTCAAGTTGTTAGAAGTGATTGGTAGATCAGCATTAAAGAAAAAATTTCCTTTAGTGCTCTTTCTATCTTTCACATCATCAGCAAAGTCACTATTTCTGTAGCAAATCACCTTAAGATTTCTCACTCCCTTCTTATAAATAAGACCAAAGTCAATACTGCCTTTGAGGTACCTCAACACCCTCTTAACTTCTGCCCAATGGTCAGAGGTAGGAGTCACCATGTCTCTACTCAAAAATCTTACCAAATAAGTCAAATCAGGTTACATATGAAGTAGATGACTCAAGCTTCTATACAATGTCACATCCTTGCTTCTCCCACCTCCATCTTTCTTTAGCTTCAATTGAGCTTCCATTGGGGTATTTGTTGGATTGCAATCAATGATTTTGAAAGGCCACATCAGTTGCCACATCATGCTACACTTTATAAAATATTTTTTTATCATTTTTAATTGAAATAATTCAAAATAAATATATAAAAATCCAAACAAATTCTAGAAAAATCCTTAAAAATGGGAAAATTCATATATTTTAAAATATATCTCTTTTTAATCTAATTTTTTATGAAAAATTAAATAATCTATCATTCTATGTAAATTAATTTAAGAAATAATAAGAGAATCAATTTTTAACTTGAAAATATACTCAGCTTCTTTGAAAAATAAAACTAAAACAATATGAGTATACATAAAAAATATTTTTTCTTATTATTTGCATTTAGTAAATCTCAAATGTAAATGTGGATAATCTATTTAAAATTAGACTTGATTTATGTATGGTTAACTCCTAAAATAAAACATTTTGAGATTTTTTTATTTAAGTTGGATAGAATGGAATGAATATGCACTCAAAGTATGATAACATGCATTAGTCTTTCCCATTAAGTGTATTGAAGGAGATGAGGATTCCATGTTGATATTCACAACTTTGCCGTCACTCAAGGATTGGTAGACTTTTGCATCAAGTATGATGAAGGAGATGAGGTTCCGCTTAAACTTAGAGACGTGCATGTTTTCTATCAAAGTCCTAATTACATCATCATACATCATCATACATCCCGATAATCTTGCATGAAGCATCATTTCCCATCAAGACAACTCCATTAATAGCTTCATAATTGGAGAAGAATTCTCTAGTGGGTGTCATGTGGTGCGTACATGTGTAATAAAAAAAATCCAATTATACATAGATTTTATGGTATTGACTAAAAGGACAAGCCCACTTACCTCTTCTTTCTTGACCAAATTTGCTTATACGATACTTGGGACCCTTTTGAGGAATTATTTTTTAGGCTTTTTTGCTTCTTTTCAACTTTCTAACAATTGGAGTCTAACATACGTCTTCTACTTCTTAGACACTCTGGAAGATGTAGAGTGTCAAAAAACTCTTTTATAGAAAATTTATTGTCATTAGTTACCATGTATGTATAATCTTTCATCTACATGAAACTCTAGAATGACTTAGGATATGGTTTAAGAGTCAACTTAGTACTAATGCATGAAGAAAATCATCGCAAATTTCTGAGGTGATATTTTCACTACTTTGACCAAGAATTTAATAGAATCTTATTTCTTTGATCTGCTCTTATATTAAGGGGAGGTGATTCCATCTTAACCACCCAATCACCTTTGAGGACATCATACAATGTCTAATTTCTTCCATTTTAGAAATCTCATGACTTGGAAGCCATAAGTTGTAATCAAAATAGGATAACTCATGAACAAAAAGTTCTTTTGGTGTCTCAAGCATAAAGACCATATGTAAAACTGAAACATGAATCAAACTAATTGGAGATTAAGTATAGTGTCATCTAGAGATTCCTAGGGATCATTTCAATGAATACTTTCTCCAAAGAGAACCCACTATCTATTGTTAGTATCTTTATAGAAATGGAAACTATATTACCCATACTTGTCCTATGAGTGAAGTCAAGCAGTGATATTCTTAAAATAATATTTTAATGTCCTTCTTAATTATCCTTTGAATAGGAATATTTGGAGAATATGTTTAGAAATTAGTTATTTATGTATGATGATCTCATCATAATTTACTTAGTCATTATATGTATCTATAAACTACATTGCAAGCATCACACAAGGACAATGAATAAAATTTTATATCAAATAATTAAAATGAGACATGGAAATGGAATTGGCTTGCAAGTCACATAATATCCATCTATGTCATGATTTAAGCTTGCAAAGACTTTTCCTCTTGCTTAGTCATGGTTGACATTAATGTGATTGTTGTAGTCATGGGAGGTCTGAAAGCTCACTGTGATGTTAATACAGTTGTCGTTTGCAATACATTGACTTGTGAATACACACAAATTATTAATCTCTTGAAATAGAGATAAAATATACAACACCTTAGAAGTTGTGATCCCCCAATGATAGTCAGTTGCATGAGTTTTAGATTTTTTTTCTAATCCTTGATGTTAGTCAATTCACAACACTTTGGAAGTCTAAATATGGTGATAAGTGATGGAACAAATCAATGCGGTCATTAATTTCACACCGATTTGTGTCAATTATAAAACCAATCTCACCAATTTTATGAAATTAATACGAATTGAGGGAGAAATAAGGGATTTTGAGAGATCTTTTGGAATTCAATCAAATTGGACGATGAATTGAGGTGAGAAATTAGGGAAAATGATAGATTTGGAAAGAGAACTCTAAGACGAATCCACGGAATCAAAAATCACTTGATTTGGATCAAGATTCATGGAGAAATCGATGAGTGAATTTGAGAGAAATTTTCGAATACAAATTAAAAGAAATCCAAAATAAAAGACAATTAACGATCCTAAATTACAAATTAATGATACATGATGAAAGATTAGGAGGAAAACACGTAATCTAACCCGAGATAGCAATTGAAATGATCCAATTAATCGCCAGATTCAAGGTTTTTTATTCCGCGATTTCGAAAACGATCTTCGGTGTTCAAGAGACAAATTCTCCCTATTTGATTGGTAAAATCTTACTTTCAACCACTCCGTGGATGCGGAAATGAGTCTAGAAGCGATTAAAAGCAAGATATTCAAGTATGGTGTTGTTTAGACAACTCAATTTCTCAAAATTATCCAAGAATGCATTACAATATTGAAGAACATCTCAATTTCTAGCCAATTTGGGCGTAACCGTCCGATGAAACGCTTCATCTTTGATCAACAGCTCGGATGAACCACATCAATACGAATCGTTACGGTTAAGTCATGTATGTTGGATTGGAGATGGACACTCGAGATTTTGCCACGTCACGCGCTTTAGAAGTAACGGGCGAAACACCATCCATTGGATGTTGATCTAACGCTTCGGATGCGTTTTCGTCGGTTTTAATCCCAGCCGTTATAACTCCTTTGATCAACGGCTGATATTAAATCATTTTAAAAATGATTTGCCGACAAATAGAATTGGGCCACGTACCCTCGCCTTAGGTGACGATCGACGATCGCGATTTAATCACGCGATCGAACGCTCCACATTGTGCCACGTCATCTCCCGCTCTTGATCGTCGATATCGATGGATCGAACACTCCAGATTGCGCCACATCACCTGCGCACTTAGAATAATCCAAGAAAATCAATTTTTAATTAGAAAAATTGATTTTTAATTCCAAAGAATCTTGAAAAATTCATTAAAAATTCAGAAAAAATCTCAAAAAATCCCTAGAAATTAGAAAATTTATAACTTTGAAAATACAACTCCAAATTAATCCATATTTATTTCATTGGATCAGAAATTTAATTATCTATCATTATAAAATTCCACTACATAAGAAAAAACTGGAATTAGATCAAAATATTGAAATAACAAGAGAATAAATTATTATTTAAAAATACACATTTCTTCTTGAAAAACAAAAGTTAGAAAAATAAATGAGTGTATATAAACATTTTCTCTTATGATTTAACATTAAAACCTAATTATAATCTCAAATGTAGATGATAATAATCTATTCTAAAATATATTCTTAATTATAAATAATTATCCCTAAAATAGTGCATTTTGAGATTATAACTTAAAATTGTATGAAATGATAGAAATGCACTCAAAGTATGATAAAATGCATAAAATAGAATGTTTTATACCTTAATTTGCATTAATAATAAAATTTTTGCATGTTAATATTGCATGCTATCAATAAGCTTTCTCTAAAAGGTTGTGTAATAACTAGTAGTAGATTTTTTATCACCCTTGTCATATGCTTTGTGGGAATTTGAGTAGGCCTCAACTTTGGGGGTGAATGTCACTCATACAAGAGATACTCATTCTAAATATTTGCTAACATATGCCTATAATATTTAGGTCCTTAGCCAAGTCAATTGCCTTGATTCATGCATAGAATGACTAAGAAGACCCACACCACAAATAAAATTGAGGACAAATGGTTTTAGATAGCTAATCTTTTGAATTAACATCTAAAAGGTATTATCATTTTGAAATAATTTTAGAATGATTATCACTTAAATTGGCCTCCACTAAATTTTTTAACCTCTACGTTTATGTCCAAGAAGGGAGATCAATTAAAGATCTACAACATAATTATCCCATATGAGAACTATTTATAGACATTGATAAACAAACTCAACACCTGTAAAGCAAAGATGTCTCCTCAAAGTCCAAAAAATAAATGCTCATATACTAATGGAAATGTCTTGGAGTGGTGGTCAAGAGATTAAATCGAGTGGTGAGGGTTTTGGGTAGTCTTATTTTAAAAGAATGAGTCTCTTCAAAGAATGTGATGTCAAACAAGATGAGATAATTTGAATGACCAAGAAAAATACTATACTAGTTTGTGTGCAAGAGTACCCAAATATCGTACTTATTTAGGAGCAAAGGAGATTGTGTGGACATATTTGATCTGTGACCTTGGATAAATGCCACACATAAAAAAATACAATTTGGAAAAAATAAGAGAACAACATTTTGGGGACATAATAATGGGAAAATTGAATGCATAGGGGTAAGTATGGTAACTGGTCGACATGAAAGATGGGCAAAAGGATGTTAGTTACGGATGCAACAAAGAAGGCACGATCCTAAAAGGCAATGGCGGTGATGGATATCCAGGGCACTCTTTTGAGAATAAAAACATTCTTGAATCAGAACATGTTAATGAATCTACTACATTAGTAGCCTAGTTTTTGCCCTCAGAGGAAAGAGAAATAAAAAATTAAAATAAACATATAATAAAAAGAACTTAGAAATTAAACTCAAAAAATAAACTCTTATAATAGACGAGGCTTGGTTTTGATGATGGGGCTAGGGTGCTTGCCCTAATTAATCCTCCTAGCTTAGAGAACTCAACTCTGGTGAGTAAGAGGAAGAACATATTATACACTCCTTTTGTGCATATCACGTGGGTGCATGCAATGTGGGTGTCGAAACCCTGATGCCCTCTTTGGCAATGATCGGTCTCGTTGGTCGTGCTGGAGCAAGGTTGATGCTGATAGTAGTGCTGGAGTCAAAGATGATGATGATGGCGATGCTTGAGTTGAAGGGGATGTTGATGGTGTTGGAAGTGAGGACAATGCTGATAGCAGTACTAGAGGCGAGGTCGATGCCAACGATAGTGTTGAGGACATGTGGAGTGCATATATTGTGTGTGTGCTTGTGATCCTGCACTGGGTGTGAGACCATGCATTGACGTGCATAAGTTAGTGCTCATGCTGTGCGGTCCACTCGCAGCAACACTTGCCCAGGTTGAGCGACTTGCATGCACTGTGCATGGATTGCATGTGGTGCTCTGTCTATGCAAGATACACATGAAGTTTGTGAATTGAGTGCATTGCTCATGAGCCATTTGTGCGTCATGGGCTTTGCCATGCCTTGTGCAAGGCCCACATCAATTGTAGGCCCCATCTCACGCACAATAAATTTTCAGTTTTCCAAATCATATGTAATTTGCTAGAAAAGGTGATGCTGTTGTGGGCGACGGCAAGAAGGGTGGCCTAGCTAGAGGAGATCTTTTTGTTAAAGGAAACAGAAGTGACACGTTTGGGGATGGGGACACTAGAGGTAGTGCTTAGGGTTTCAAGCATGGCTGCAGTGTTTTCTAGCTTCCAGTTGCATTAAGGGTTCTGATTTTGTGTCAAAAAAATGTTGGGGCATCACTAGGGAAAAACCTTTCTGATGAAACTTACTAATTTTGAAACGAAGAAGATAACATACCATCACAAAAATTAGACTTCATCTTCATCAAATTCTTCCTCATCACTATCGGTTTCATCCTTTTTACCCCAAGATTTTAAGGTCCTTAAAATCGATTCAGTTCTTGGAGATAATTTCCCCCTATTGTATGTTACAATCCCCTATCCTGATGAGAGTAGACACTTTGATGGAGAGCTTGAAGCACAAATTTAGAGAAACCACTTTGTTAAGATGGTAAGTCGTGCATATTTTTTAGACCCAATCTTACACCACCACTGTAGAGCATCAAGATAAGAACATTAGACTTGAAAGTGATGAAATTAATCAAAAATTCTATTATTTCATGAGATATTAGTTTTTGTACTAAGATGTGTATGTTCTTCTTACTTTGGCCCTTTATCAATTCAACCATCATTTTCAAACAAGTTGTAGAAGTTTTGAATAATGGCTCACTCCATGAGCAAGTGCTCGATGTTGGCAAGTCAAGCAACAATTGAAACTAATACTTCACAGTCTTTGTGATATACTCTTGCTCATCAGTTGGAATATATTCAAGTTTCAAAGATGAATCTAACATTTTAGTGATAGGGAATATTGGCTTTCTTTTCACTTGTGGCTTATATTCAAGTAACATTGCTTTCATCACAGTACATGCTCCTTTGAGTGTCATTGGTTGTTGTATGCTCATTAGTCTTCCCATCACACCTTGAGAAGGGTTACGTGACGAAGCATTTTATGCTGTCATTAAAACACACAAACGTCGTTCAAAAAAAAATTTATAATACCAAACTCACAATGACAAAGATATAAAATCAAGTATAGTGTAAGTATCGGGTCGATCCACAGAGAACACGGTTGACTTTGATTGCAGAGTTGACTTGGTCAAGCTTAGGTTTAATAAAAGATTCTTAAAAGTAAAAATGATATTTTATGAATAGAAATGATATAAATATCGAAAATAGGATATTTTAAGAGTTTTAGAAACTGATTTGATGAAAAATGTCAAAGTCAAGGTCAAAGCGTTGACTTTGACCAATAGTTGACTTTCTGAAAATCAAAGAATAAAAAAAGTTTAAAATATTATGAAAATTATATATTAAGAAACTATAGAGAAAATGGAATTTATTGATATAAAATTCGTGATTTTTCGAGAAGAATTGAATTTATTATGAATTATTGAATATCAAAGATCCAAAAAATCCCGAAATAAACACTTCGGTGTAAATATTCAAATTGACTAACCAAATGATATCTAAATCCTGCAATTGATATATCAATAGAAAGATAAAAACTAGAGGATTACAAAGAGATGAAAATCATCAAAATTTAATTTTTATTTTAAGAGTAATTGATCCCGCAAATCAATGCTAAAATTTGGATTGAAAATGAACAGTACTTGGTCAAATGTTAAATTATGAGGTCAAATGAACATGAATTTTTACAAATTTGCTATCCACAAAAAGCTAATGAAACAAGGAATAAAATGAAAATAGAATAAAATGATTCAGATTGAAGATCAGGGAGATAACCTTATTTCGAAATTAGCAAAAATTCGAACCAAATTTGGGGAAAAATGAAGAACAAAACGACTTTTAAAGCAAAATTAACTACCTAAATCTAATCTAAATGCAAATTATCACAAGATGAACGATCGATTCACACTACTAGCCTGATAGATGTGAAGATTTGGCTTTAATTCACGCAGATTGAAGAGTATTGGCTCAATTTCTTCCTCGGCGTACGTTCGGCGTTCAAGGGGAGAATCTGATCAAATCAGGCGATGATTCGTGATCAATCTCGCCCCGATTGTATCGCAATCAAGTCTAAATGGAGGGGGATCACGAAGAACTCAAGATCTTGCTAAAAAATTGCTTAAATCCTTCACGATTCAATCAAGAGTTAAGATACAAAGTGAGAACATCGATATTGATAAAAGAAATCTCCAAGAAAATCGGAGACCGTTCAATCTGATGAAGCTTGGTTGGATGAGCACTATTGGGCGCATGAGATGAGCCATGATCCTATGACGTGGGGCCACGTTCCTCCTTTTATTTCGCTTGTCAAATTTCGATCAGACCGTTGTGATACCTCCACGCGTCGCCCCACGATTGCCGAAATCACGCTTAATCTCACGCGTCTGATGTTTCACTTATGCGATCAACAGCTCCATTTAGCGCACGTGCTTCTGATGACGATCGGGTGGACTTCGGTCGACACGATTGACGTGCTTGATTTGATGGGCTTTCATCCAACGCTCACGACGCTGCCACATGTGTTGCAAATAAAAAAAATACGGGGAACATAGCCCCACACGGAGGAAATCAACGAAACATGTGAGTATAAAATCTGGGGCTGCGTAAAGCCTTTACGTTACAATGCCAACTATCTAACCAGGGCCAACTCACCTATAGGCCCTTCACCTGCCAGCCCCCTCACACGGCCATGTGGTGCCACCCGGGCATCCGCCTGGACTCGCGTGGCCTTGCGTGGCTCTGCCATGTGGCCTTGCGTGCCATGTTGCATCGGCGCAGGTACCACGCTACATCAGCCCGCGGTTCCTGCAGAAAATACCCCCCTTTTTGCCTTTTTAAATAAGGAAAAATTAATAAAAATAAAATAAAATCCAGAAAAATCCAGAATATTTAGAAATCAATAACTTTTAACATATAACTCCTTTTTAATTCAAATTTTCTCTATTGGATCAAAAATTTATTTCTTTTTAATATCATGCCATTTAAAATATAATTTCAAAGAAGAATATAAGATGAATTTATAATGAACTTAGATAATCTCTTAAGAAGTCTTCTTTATATCATCCTAACATTCTCTTCTTGAAATTTATTCTTCAAAACATCGACTAAAGTCAAATTAATCCAAGAAAAGTGATTAATTTTTATTAATTTCACCTTGAAAAAGATTAATCATCAATAAAGCACATAATTAACCCAAAATTATGCATAAATATGGACTTTAGTGAAATGACATATCAATGGAGAAAATTCATAAAACTATGATAACATGCATCATAATCACATAAAATAAGCATAAATTTTAGTTAAATAAGATAAGAATTTAAGTTAAATATGAATGTTATCATTACCTAAGGCAACAATTAATGTGTTCAACTAATTTAACAAAAGATCAAAAATAGAGGCAACATTAGGCGATGTAATGACCTTTGATTGAGAAATTATTGATAACATGCAAAAGAGAAGCATATTTACTTGCTCATCTTTGTCATATTTTAGCTTAAAGAGGCAAAATCATTTACATTTTTCACATGTTATCATATGATTGTGTTAAAATGAACATATTATATACAAATGAAGTAAAAGTTTTTCAAGAGGTGAATTACATCAATTAAAGATGATTTCAAATTTAGTTAAACTATTTTTTTCTTAGATTAATTTTCTATAATTTCTTTGTTATTTTTCAATAATTGAAATTGCTATAATTTTCTGTTTTTCAATAGAGAAAATTACTGTCATCTCTTTGTTTTTTTATTTTTGAAAATTCTTTAATTTCTTTTCTTTAAAAGAAAATTTCTTTCTTTTATCTTAGCTAAAGCCCTTAATGGGCTCGTCCGAATCTAATGGGCATTAATGAGCTGTGGGCAGGGCTTGTATGAATAAAGCATCGCCCAATAGAAGAGGAGCGAACGCTCCATCGTGAAAAGCAGCACAGAAATGAACTGCCAATCATGTGCGGTTTAAAGCTAATCACTTAAGGAGATAGAGGAGCGCACGCTTCTAGGTGCATAACAGTCAACATTAACAACCTAACTGATCTGCATACTCTCAGAATCGCGGATCAGTTAGGTTAAAAAGGGGCGAGAAGGAGCGGAAGATTCTATTCTTGATTTCTCGCCCGAGGAAACTCGGACAAGAGGACACAGCGGGAGAAAGAATTGACAATAATTTCTGAAGATCTTGAGGCAACAAATTCATCCAAACACGATCTACAAGAGTTTGCTTCATTATCGCAAAGGAGCGGTTGAGGTTTTTGAATTTCTTCTACAAGTTTACAAATAATTTTTTTACGAATCTTCGATTTTATTTCTTTTCCGTTTGTTTTCTTTCATTTAGATTCAGTTTTACATTGCTTTAAAGATCGATTTCTCTGACCGTGTTATGGTTTACAAATTGAATCTAATTGCAAAGTTTAATTTTTTTTTTACAATTACACAGTCATTCTGAGTTTTCTTTTGTTCTTGGTGAAGGAGTAAGCAATTAATAGGGAATTAGAATCTCATATAGGTAATATCTGAACTTACCTCTCTGTTTGTCGGTCATTCTTCACTTTTGTTGATAGGTAACAGTGAGAGAAATCTCACCGAAAATCTATAAATCAGGTAGAATATTATCTAGGTAATCACTGTAATTTCTTCTTTATATTAGTCTCATTCTTGAACTCTGTTACAATAAATAACAGTGAGAGAAATCTCACTGAAAGGCTCACAATAATCTTGATATAGGAAGGAAACATATAATTTACACCAAACATAGGTTTATTAATAAATAAATAAAAGATACGCATCGTTTATGTTTTCTATTCAAATTAAAGGAAATTGAATAAGAAAGGTTGATAGGACGGATTACAATGGATGGTAGGGAATGCCAATATTAAGACAAGCTTGATAGATTCTTAATATAATTAGAAAGAATACTGATGGAGAATTATTTCAAGACATGAACACAAGGGTTCTAAGTGAACCTATCCTCCTCCTCCTCCTCCTTAGCTACCCACTTGAAAAATTATCCATTTATTAAGTGGATGAAGAAGAACTCTCTAAATACTTAAAGAGAGAGTAGATCTTAAGGGATTTATTTTCCCTCCTCTTATTATTTTACACTGATCTAATGATTGACTTGGTCAAAAAAAAATTAGCCTTATCTTTAGAAACCTAGAATTCCTTGAGTGGACCAAGTCAACCACCCCTTTTCCTTTGATATAGGTTCCCTAATTTCCAAACCTTTTCCACCGTATCATAGGTACCTTATATCATTTTAATTAGTGATCTCAAAAGAAAATCAATAGGAATCTCTTTGATATTAAACTCCCTTCTTTCCTTGAAAACCACCTCTAACTAGAAATTTCAGAAGAGATCTATTACTTATGAAAGGACTTATATTCTTATTCTACTTTACGACAAGCATGAAGATTCTTCCATTAAGAAGTCTATCCAAGGATCAATGTCCTCAATTATTCAAGACTTATATGAAGACCGTTCAAACATGAAGATGACTACATCAAATGGCCGTCCTCATGCCTATCAAAGTTACTGCAATTATCTAAAGATTGTCGAGTCTATATACATCATCCTCGACCATTATGAAGCATGGAATGCATACGAAACCGTCCACAATAGTGGAAACATGAAGAACTCAATAGGATCGTTATCATGGAACTTACCTGCCCGCAGAGAAGATCGAAGACTGATCCTGAAAGACAACCACGGGGATAAGTCCCCGACTGAGAATATATATATATATATATATATATTTAGAAGCACGCGACCGATCGAAGACTTCCTCTTCATATCATCGTCAACAGGCAACATCAGCGGAAGCTAAAAGAAATCAATCACCGTCAAGGAATGCTTGCCGCTCCTGTCACGGCGATCCTTCCACCGCTCGAAGATTCCTCCTCTTTCCTTCCTTGCTATCACGCCAGATCTACATTATCGACACAGCGGATACGTCCATTGCGTATCAGAAAACGGCTGAAAACCGCAGCTACGTCTGAGAAGAACTGACGGCGTCAAGTAAGGGTCAAGGAAGGTGACGAGGTGAATGCATCCAAAATTCGAAACTCAATTATCGTCACGACACTCACAACCGTCATTGCCAATATACGCATGGTGTCTGCGTCATTCGACAGTCAAAATAAACAGCAAAAATCGCGCGCATTGACCCTTCTCCACGTGGAATCGCAACATTCTGAAGGCGTCCCGACAATCGCCATAACCGCCCGTAACCGCTGAATACGAGTCTTTTCGATCCTTATTCTCTCTCTTCTCAACTCTCTCACTCTATAAAAGAGAGAAATGTAAGAAACAAAGTCAGTTTTTATTGAATGAAAAGTTGTTCTTGGTTATCTTTGGTTACCCGTGTGTTCATCGTCTTCACTGTATCCCCATCAATCATCCCGCCTCTTCTTCTCTTCCGAGTTCTATCTCACTTTCTCTCCTCCCTCCATTTCTGTCGCTTTCATCCACTTCACGTCTGAAGCAAACCGAGGAATATCCGGACCAGTGGAGCGATTCGGGAGCATCGCTTCTTCCACTTCTTTCAGGTATTCTCCTCTATTATTTTATCGTGATGAATAGTTCTCCCGAAGATCATTTATAAGTCCACGTTAGATGCGTTTCTTATCTATTCCTTCTATTTCCTACATATCACTTCCGTTAACCCCGCTTTATCCATTCTCTTCATCTTCTCTCCGTCTCTCTATCTATTTTCGTCGCTGTTTCACTCTCTCTATTCTCTATATTATAATATATATTCTATTCTTCCCTGTTATCTCTCCTCGTCTACCTACCATCTCTGTCACTATCCGATCTTCTCCTCCTTCCTATATTCTATATTTTATATTTTCTACTATAAATATTAACCATCTTATCATCTTTACTAAATCAGTATATCTTTTATATTCTCGAATTATATCCCCCTGTATTCTCACTGATTTCCTACTATCTTCTCATAATGATATCACTTCATAGGTCCTCCCCTAGTTTGTAGGAATATTATCAATCTTTCTAGAAATATCCTACATCAAATACCAAAGAAAAGAAATATACATTTAAACAAAATTAGAATAAAAAGACAAAAATAGGATTACTACATAAGAAGAAGAGATAAGTATTAGTATACAATTTAGAGTGATATTAATACAAATATAAAAAAAGAGAAATATTAATAATTCTTAGATATTCAGACCTTCTATGGATGGCAGTAGAGGATCTAGATGAGAATGAGATTCGTTAAGTAGTGATGAAGGATTGAAAGTGTGTTAGGAGAAGATTGAAAACATCATAGAAGAATTAGAATTAATCTTTCTAGGGTTCGACCCCTCATTGAGCTATACTTTTGGAGGATAGAAATTAAGGGAACAAAATATATTAGAAGATAATATAATCGCATAAGTCAAATTAAACCATCACGATGACGTAGAATTTACATCAATTATCTTGGTGGCTTCCTCAAAAGCTTGAAGTTCATCTTCAAAAAGTCATAAGAAGATCCCACTCTTTGAAGATGATTAAAGAAATTCCTTTGCCATCTGTAAGACAAGTTATTACCATTGCATTCAACACCTTCCGCTTGTCCCATGTTGCCATAATCATGGCATATGTCAAATTCCACCAACTGGGGACATCTATGATTAATAAGTTTGTGTTTGAAATTTTATATCTCTCCCACAATTCCTTGTACTAATAAATTTTTTGTTGTGTACTATTTACCACAAGAACAAGTTTTTAAAGCCGATGAAGAATTGCTCCAAATAGTCTTTGTGAGGTAAATTCCACTTCAGCTTCTTCACACTCTTCATCACCCTCACTATATGAACACAATGAAGTCAATGATGGATTACCCAACTCCTTCAAGCCTCCTTGAACAGCTTGGTTGAGAACATACATGTCACATGGATTTTCTTGGTGAATATTGATTCACTCTCACTCAACAATTTTCCAAGCTTGTCACCATTGTCTTTTTATTGATAGCCTTATCTACTATGATAGCAAAAACCTAGATTTTTTTAAAAAATTCATTTTTAAAGATTTAAGATTGACAATAGAAAAAGAGGTAAAATGTTGCTTACCTTTTGAGGGAGATCATACTCATCTAACACACAATGTATCACCCTGGAAAAATTGTACCTTGATGTGATGCACCCAACTCCTCAACGATTAGCACTTGTTCATGAAGTCTCCACATATCATCAATCCAATATATTGTGATCACAAGTATTGCCACATCATTTGTAGTTGTCCAAGTGTCTGTTGTAAGGGACAAATTTTGAATTGGTCGAAGGAATTCTCTTAGCTTATCCCTTTCATCTTCCAATAGTTTCTCCATGCCTCATTTTTCAAAGTTACAGCTAGGAATCCTTGCTTCGTCTTATACTAAATAGTTGCAAAAATTTTTAAAGTGAGGATAATCAAGTAGCGTAAAAGGTGAATATGTTTTAAAAATTAAATCTATGCACTCTTTCTTTGTTTGCTCTGAATTCGTTGTTAAAGTATCAGAAGCAATTGATGGCCTTAGTTTCTTATGAATCTCTACATGAAAGTTTTCCAAGTGCTTCCATAACATGACTGGGCTATTGCTTCTATCCCTCTTCACTTTTACCTCTTTTGATGGGGCAGCTACCTTAAAATTTTTGCAAAGATACTCCTTGTCCATGATCTTCATGAAATGTACTAAGACTGGTGAGGCTATTATCTATTGTGAAGAGCTTGTAGTAGTAGCATTTGTACAAACAAATATTGATGCATTGTTTGATTCAATTTTAAAGACAAAAGGATAGCCTTAGTAAGTGACGAAATGATTTTGTATGGTCGTTGAATACACACGATGTCATGTCAAAATAAAGTCCAAACTTACCAATTTTAAGATTAATTCACGAATTAAAGGGTATAATGGTAAATAAGGGTCGAATCCATGGAGAATCAGGGAATTTGAGAGATATCTTTGAAATTTGATCAAATCAGACGACGCATTGAATTTAGAAATTAGGCATTTTATAATATTAAGAAAGATAACTCAGTTGCAAATCCACGGAATCAAAAATCGAGTGATTTGGATGAGAATTCGCGGAGTAATCGAAGTTTGAAAATGGGAGAAAATATCAATTACAAATTTGATTTAAAACCAAAATTAAAATGAAATTAAACTTAATCTACTATTCAAAAGGTAAATCTAATGCTAAATAATGAAAGATTAAGATGAAAATACACAATCTAACCTAAAGTAGCCCTCGAAATGATCCAATTAGTCGCCGGATGCATGGCTTTTCATTCCGCGATTTCGAAGACAGATGGCATTCAAGATGTGATTTCTCCTTATCCTCTCGATCAATTTTCGATTTCAAACACTCTCGGACGCAGAAATGTGTCAAGAAGGGAACAAAATTGATTGACGCTTGAATTGTGGTGTCTAAACAGTTTGATTAATCTCGAAAATCCAAGGGTGTCCTTTCCGTCGCGAAGAACATTCAATTTATAGAGAAATTGGGCGTAACCATTAGATCTAACGGTCCATCGCGATCAACGGTCCAGATGAAGCGCTCGTTGATGAATCTTTGCGATCAAGTCGTACCTGTTCGATAAAAAATGGAAGGGTGAGATGTGTCCATGTCGCGCGAGGAAGAGACACGTCATTTCGTCGTTTTCATTAGATCTTCATCGGATGGTCATGGTGAGTCCACGTGTTGTCATGGTGAGTCCACTCGTCAAAAGCTTCACTTAAATCTGATTTACAGCAGGTGCTGTGATTGATGATCCGGTGGATCCCCGTCCACCGCATCGACGTGCTTTAATCGATTCGCTCTCATCCAACGCATTCCATGGTGCCACGTCACCTGAAAATAACTTAAGAGAGGATTAGTCCTACACGGAGAAAAATATAGAGGAATGACAGGTATATAAGGTGTGACGGATTTGATGGTTAGTGAGTTCCGATAAGCGGGATGCTTATACTATATAACAATATGTATATATGTATATATATACATACATATATATATATATATATATATATATATATATATAAATGTGTATCTCCCATACGTGTCACCTCTGCGCACGCAGGCGCCCGCGTGGGTCCGCGTGGTTCTGCCACGTCGCATCCGCGTGGGTCCCGCGCGATACAATAACCCCTTTTTTGCTTATTTTTATAATTTTTAAAGGATTTCAAAATGAAAATAAATTCAGATAAATTCTAGAAAATTCCTAAAAATTGTAAAAATCATAACTTTCAAAATACAACTCCAAATTAATTCAAGTTTTTTTTCTTGGATCAGAAATTGAATAATATATCATTATAAAAAGTTAAAATATTAAAATAGTAAGAGAATGAATTTTAATTAAATAAATACATTCATGTATCTTATAAAATAAATTTATAAAAATACATGAATGTTAATAAGCATCATTTCTCTTATCATTTAATCATGAAAACATACTTTTGATCTCAATTTTAATTAGGATTAAAATCATAATGTTTAATTATACATAATTCTCCATAAAATGGTGTATTTTTAGATCATAACATGAGATTATGTAAAATGATAGAAATATACTTAAAATATGATAACATGCATACATTTGGAATAATTAATGCCTTTATTTGCATAAATAATGATGTAAATTCATGTAGAAAATGCATGTTATCAGTAAGCCAGTGTCATATATTTTTAGAGATCAATCTAAACGAAAATATACCTCATCTACAATAGATTCCATTGATGGCAATCTAAAACATAGGCTGAAAATTAGATTAAATAATTAGAACTAAAAGGGAAAAATTAATTAGAAACTAACACGCGCATCCAAAATTCCAAATATCCAATTGTATGAGAATTTCTATTATGATAACTTTGCATCTTATGAAAAACATCAATCTTTGTTGGATGTTCTAATGCATATCAATAATATGTAAATATAATATCAAAACTATACTAGAAATAAAAACTAAATGATATTTATTACTAAATAGTATTTTTTCCTAAGATAAAAATCACAACTTAATAGACATATAAATCAGATTTGTGACAAATTAAAATTAGATTCTTTCAAAGATAGAATCTGAATTGAATAGAGATAGAAATCAGATTTAATAGAGATAGAAGTAGAAATCAAAATAAAAAATCAAACCTAATCAAAATAAAAAACACAAAGATCTCACCAAATCTAAATTTAACCAAATTAAAAATTAAAAAAAGGAATCATACTTGATCTAAGTGTGACATAATTTGAAATAAAAAAACAAGAGATGAGACTTGATCTAAATTTGCCTCAATCTGAAATCAAAGAACAAATAAGAAAAACATAAATGATATTTAATACTAAGAGTATTTTTATGAAAGATAAAAATCAAAATTTAATAGACATATAAAGCAGATTTAATAAAAATAGAAATCAGATTCTTTTAAAGATATAATCAGAAATGAATAGACATAGAAATCAGATTTAATAGAGATAGAAGTAGAAATAAATAAAAAATGATAACGTGTCATTGATGCATTCATTTTCATCATTATAAATGGGTTTTAACACATAATTCGTGTTAATATAATACATGTGATCATGTTTCTTATGATATTGTTGCATTCATCATTTCATTTACCACAAATTATGTGTTAAAATTCATATACTTAACTTGCACCTATTAGTGCTATTTAGCTAAAAAACATTTGCTATCATGCAACATTATTTTCAACTCATAACATAAAACTAACCCCATTTGACTCTTCCAAAGTCAAGAAGTTGAATTTTCTCATTTTCATGAGTTAAATGGATGTAGGGACACATTTACCGAGTAGGAAAGCATGGATATGAATGCGATAAGAGGGAAGATGAAAAAACTCTCCACCAAATTTGAACACTAAGGCAACCATATTTTTATAAAACAAGTAGTAAATGAAATTTTTATTTCGTAGATGGATCATCCTAGGCTTTTTAGGATGATCCAAGATTGATCTAGAGTGAATATTAGGTAAACCTCCTTATTTTTAAGGAGGTTAGACCAAACTTCATTTTTTTCAAATGAGACCTTAATTTTTTCTCACTATTTTAGAGATTATTTAATGAAAATATAGAGGATTAAATTTTTGATCCAATGGAGAAAATTGTGGAAAAATGAGTTGTATTTTTTGAGGTATTAAATTTCTAGGCTTAGGGATTTTTCTATAATTTTTCTGAATTTTTTGAGATTTTTCTGATGTTTTTAGCATTATTACAAAGAATTCCCTTTGATTTTTGAAATTGAAATTTGTGGAAAAGTCCCTCCGCATTTTTAAAGACTGACACACCTTTTTTCTTGCAATAAGAGTGTGCCATGAGGCACACTCTTATTGCACGATCTCAATCAATGACTAGGATTTCTCTCAATTAAAATCATTATATCTGATGAACTAGATAGAGTTTTGAGCTGAAATTTTATGGCTAGATTCATCTTTTAACCCTCTACCAATCTATGCCCTTGGATATAAGAATCAAGATGGAAAAAAATGATTTTAATGATTGGACTCTTTTACCCCTCTTTACCCTCAAACCCTAGGAACCCCCTATAAAAGCCTCAATTTTCTCTATCCTTTCATTTTTTGGCTCTCTCTTAGCATTAGGATACAAGAAGAAAATGGAGAGGAGGTCCAGGCTCAAGGAGGAGCATTCTTTGATGCTCAATCTTGTTGTGGAGAAGGGAGCAAGCAAAGATCATGATCGGAGTGGATCGAACATCACCCAGCTTCGGATGGGCACACAAATAGAGTATGTTCAAAGATTTGGATTGAATTTAGGCTTGAGAAAATCTTTAAAATACATTAGACATGTATTTTCTTTTTCTTTTTCTTTGATTGTTGTAGCTTTTCCATCATCTACGCGTGTATCTCTCACTCTCGTCATCACCCCATATAGATCCATTGTTACTGCCATCCATCCTTCTCATTTTTCCATCATATGATCCCCATTTCTATCATTTATAATCTCATTCTCAAATCTCTTTTCTAATTTCTATCATAACTCTAAGACAAACCTAAATTTATCGCTCACACTCACCTCCACGTGCACCATTTTCACTTGGGCATATTCCCCTGCCCTTGTCTTTCTTTTGAACATCTAACCTCATTACTTTAGCTCCCTGTGGATTCAACCCTTGCTAGCACTATACTAAGTAAGGAGTTATATTTTATTGCATGAAATCATTGTCCAAAAAAAAAAAATACACGTAATTGAGTTCATAAAAAATCAAACATGATCAAAATAAAAAACACAAATCACACCTAATCTAGATTAAAAAAATTTAAATTAAAAAAAAAAGAATCTTACCTGATCTAAATGTGACCTATTTGAAATCAAAAAACAAGAAATGAGAGCTGATATAAACTTTTGAGTTATGATCAATGGGCATTGGTCCATGAGGGTTGTTCGGGTCTATATCAAGTTGATGTAGGACTCAAGGGAGAATAAGTTCGTATCATGAAGGCATTGGTAGTAATGGATCACGGGGGCTCTCTTTTGAGCAGAAGAAAAACATTTTACGTCAAAATAAGTCTATGAATCAATTATATGGATGATCTATTTACATAAGCCTTGGTGGAAAGAGAAACTAAAAAATAATAATAGAAGAAAATAAAATTAAGTTAAAAAATAAATTAGAAAAATAAACCCTCATAATAGATAAGGCTTGGCTCCAATGGTGGGGTTAGGGCGATTTGCCCCATCCATTTTCGATACTTGGAGAACTTAGACTCCAGTAGATAGGGTGCTTGCCCTTGTGGGATATCTCGAGATTAGAGATAAAAATCTCCCATTTTGGCTAGTAAAGTGTCAGACACATCAAATAGATATAGGTATATATCTTCTAAGAGATATATATCTTGGCATAAAATAACTAATGGGCTTAGTTAGGTATTGAAAAATAGAATGAATAAATGCAAAATGCTCACATAAACATATGCATGTAGACCAAATCCTCAAATTCATACTAATGAATGTGATTTTTTATGTCATATTAACTTGATGCATGAGATCATATGATTGACTCTATAAGACACTCTCTCTAGATTGTATTGATTAGATTTTGGATCTATCTTCAAATAAATGATGTGTGATCACATTATTTATGGAAGCCCTAATAGTTATGTTTTGTGCTATATCTCAATAACACTTTTATAAACAATCTAGTCGGTTATTTATTTTAAAAAAAATATAACAATGTATATTAGCTCGAGAGGTCTTTTTTCTTTAAATTAATTCTGTGAGGTTTTTGACATACATGTGATGATTTTCATGTTTACTTCGCTGTATAAGAAACTGAATTGAACCTGGGACAACTACTTGTACCAGTTTCTTGCTGCATATTTTGTTTAGAATTCAGGGACTTGTGTGATGTGAATGTTGACAAATAAGCTAACCCAGGATAGTATGTTGTCTCCTTTAATTGCCTCACCATTTTAAACTTGGATGAATTTTTAATCATTACTTATGCGACCTCCTTTTTCACTCAAATTAGTAATAATTTTACAATCCACTTGATTATTCTTTTGAATATTTCTAAACTAAAATTTTTAGATTTATTTGCAAAATATAAACTGTATTATCTTTATCGGTAACATGAACTTCCTGTGTTAGAATTTTAGATAATTGTTGAATATTTAGGTTTGACATTTAGTTTTGATTGAGACTGAAGTGATATTCCTTTTGTGGTGGGACCAGGTTAAGGCGATTTGTGATCACAGACAGGCATTCTTCATGCTCAAATCACCATCAATCAGCTGATCGATTGCCTGTCGTTCATGACAACCTATCCCTACTTACATCCAACACTTAGAATATTTTCTTGGATAGGGATACAAATAAAGCTATACGTTGAACAAAGAAATGAATGGGGAGGATCAATTTTACTCTTCACTCACTCCCACTGGCTATCATGCTCTCCCTCTAAATCATTCAGTTTTGTTGCTGAACCAGATAGTGCTAACTGATAAATGGGTGCTCTATTTGGATGCTAGCGCGACCGCATTTCGTGGTCAATGCCCTGATATCAATTTAACTAAGAACAAGAATGAAGATTGTTTAGCATCAGCGTTTAACAGAAACATTTATTGGTGGCAGAATACCCAGCAGAATATCTCATGAGTTGCACTAGTGCGTTACGAAAAAAAACCGCAGAAAAATCTTGAATTTTTAGACTGCAGGTCCTCTTATGGAGCCGTAATCTACATCACCATGTTCAAATAGTGTTCTGAGAATGATTCCCGGAAGAAATCGAGAGCTAGGGAGGAAAGGAGATAGCAGTTTTGCGATAGGGCGTCGCAATTGAAATTGCTATGTTGACGTAGCGTTCCCCCACTGTTCAAAGAATGAGGAGCCGGGGAGACTGCAGCTTTCCGATTGGGTGCCGCAATGGACGTCACACTCTTCCAGAGATTCTAGGGAAACTGTCCGGTTCTCGTGGGCCCAAGACAGGGTGGTAGAATGGACGGAAGTCGGGGTGTATCTGATATTTTCGAAATGCGATAGGACCAATTCTTCCAGAAACCATCTAAATTATTCAGCGCGGCCGCCAATCACATGATTCCCCAACTTTCACGAAGCTCGTTCACATGGCCAGCCCTACCCACCATCCACGATCAACTGGCCCTCCCTCACTGAAGACCCCCATCCTTTCCTCACTCCTCGCCTATAAAATGGACCCAGAGCTCTCGGCACTGCCCACACAAGTAAGCACACAAAGTTCTTCCTCCATGGCGTCCAAGACCGGAGCTTCCGCTGCTCTACTTCTGGCTCTTAATGTGCTCCTCTTCTCCATGGTGAGTGGTTGCGGCCACACCTGTGTGCCGACTCCCATTCCAACGATTCCAAAGCCCCCTCCCGTTGGTAAATGCCCGATTGACGCCCTCAAACTCGGCGTCTGCGTCAATGTACTGAACGGCTTGATCACGTTGGATCTTGGAAAGCCTCCCAAGGAGCCTTGCTGCTCCCTGATTAAGGGGTTGGCCGACTTGGAAGCGGCTGTCTGTCTCTGCACTGTTCTCAAGGCTAACGTGCTTGGACTCATCAGCCTGAACCTGCCAATCAACCTCTCTCTCCTGGTCAACTACTGCGGGAAGAGCGTACCCACCGGCTTCATATGCCCTTGAAGTCTTGTACTATCCATGTTGACGTCCACCCTTTGTTGAATCTTTCGTTCTGTGATGTTCGATGTTGTTCTCGTCTTTGGAAGCACAAGGAAAATGGAGTAATCATTTATTTGGTGATTTCTTCATTGAAAACCTCCACAATGTGCTCTCTTTGTTCTGGCGAACTCAAATGTTGCCTTATGAAAATTGAATAAATTGAAGCTTTTGAGACTACTGTTTTGCTCAAACGTGAATACTTTTTCCATGATCCGACCATTAACTGACAAAATGAAAAAAGAAGAGAGGAATCACAGAGCCATGTGAGAAAATCAGAGAACCGCCAGCCCCCCCTGTCAGCTTTACAACCGATGTATGATCCTGGAAATTCATTGTCCGAGATCGCTTTAAAGAACGAGCCAAGCTTGGTCTCCTAGGACAACGAATTTATGTCTAATGAATGAATCTCTATGAGAAGTCAGGAAAAGGATCTCACGTTTCCAGTGTTTAATACAGAGTGTGTAACTCCGCGTTGCCCGTAAGCTGCCTCTTCAAGAATCTATTACGTAATAAGATCGTTGAATTCTTAGCGGAGGACAAGGAAAGAGAAAGATATTGAACGTATATTCGAGTGTTCTGACGTCGCTGTCAACATCCAAGTCATCATAGTGACTGCATCTGTCCCTTACAGTGAAAACCCTCCATAGCATGGCAAGGAGACGCCGACAGGGAGAGCATGGACACCCTTTTCTGGCTGGAGCTTTGGTCGCCCGTGATCATGCCTTGGCGTATCTGCCATGCAAAACAAAGCGTAACAGCTTGCACCGTTTGAGCAAACTGGCCTCACTCGACTATACGGCGATCTTTCAGGACTTGGTGGACTGAATCTTCTGTGCAGTTGATTAATGACAGACTGTCGGCAACTCGAATTTTATCCTCCAGAAATTTCAACAAAGATCAATATTTCGGTTGGTTTACCCGAATAAGAGAAAGTTGGGTGAAATCATTAGTTTCCTTAGAGGAATGGGGCAACGAGCAAGATGCAGCAGTTCTGTGTGGATCGGATGCCGAAAAGCATCAACCCACCTAACACTCTTCGAGAAGATTCAGTTTGAATTGGTAGATTCAGCGTTTCCGTAGATTATTGATATCATTTAACTATATTCGAATGTACGTTTCTTCTCTTCAGTTTTCGCATTGCTTAAGAGGAAACTGGAAAGACGCACGGCAAGGAGCTGCTCCCATTTTTCCACGTCCCCGAATGCGTTTTCAAGGAATTCATCGCTGGCAAGTCTTCTGAATCCTCGTGGTCCACCGAGATATAAATTTTATTCCCTCTTCAGAGGGAGTTCCGCAGAGAATCTGCACCAAGAGAAGTGGATAACAGACGACGGTCTACTGGCCAAGTATATTCTTTAGAATGACTTTTCTCGATTTACCTGCAACACAGATCATTAAGCTCCTTAAACTAATCTCATTAAGCTCCTTAAACTAATCTCATTACATTCGAAAGCATCCGTATAAAAACACAGTCATGTCGCGGAGCCCGATGTCCCGTTTCAGAGAAACACGATTTTTTGTATTTTCGGGTCGTCCGAGGTGATCAACCTTGACCTGAATTTTCTCTTATTCAATATTCCGATTGGCTATAATTCACTCTCTCCTTGAGACAGTATATTATGATTTTGTGAAGGCACAGTGCTGGGTTCTAGACAAAGGCGTCTGGGGCCTCAGGCACTCCAGTTGGTGACCCGCGCGGACATCCAGAGAATGTGAACAGTCCGCAAAGGGGCACTAGTTGACCCCGTTGACTCGAGAAGTGTTGACATTCTGCTTTTCTTCTCATGACTGTACTACCCATTCTAGGAATTTATAAAATTTCATTCATTTGGGATAGTATTAAAAAATTTCAATACCTAACTCTGAACAAATATTGATCTTCTTGGGGTTATAACGACGGAAAAGCTAGCAAATATTGAAAATATTCACTATGGATACACAGTTTTATTGCTATTTTCTCTGAAACGATGAAATGTGTCAATTATGCTTGCATGCACCACTGTTTATCAAGTGGACCAACAACACTCCCCTCTAGAATAATAAGTAGTTAGTATTCATTAAGACATACAAGAAAAAAGATTACATAGTTAAATTTGAATCGGTCATTGGAAAAAGACCTAACTATTTCACAAGGATACTTCCTTAAAATGTCCAAAGGTTTTTTAAAGACCCATGTTGTTGCACATCATTGAAAAATATGATTTGAGAAGGACCCTTTGTGCTGGTATTAGATAATTGATTTTCTTATGAGAGACACAATTGAAAAATGCTATTCAATTTATTCCTTATTATGTACCATTTATTATAAATATGGGGAGTTTGGTCATGGTAGATGGGGTTATTGAAGTACTGCACCTTTCCCTGTTAGAATTTTGGATGATCTTGTTTTGAGATCATAGTCTAGGAAGATGTTTTTTTACCATAGTAACAAATTATTATGCCCCACCAATCCACTTTTTAATCACTGGGCTAAAACATTTAATACCACTGCACTTCTTGAATATTTTAAAAAAATATTTTCACCAATAAACACAAAATAAATACATGTGGAATAACAACCATATGAGAATATGCAATTTCATACATTTATATCATGCATTTTATGCACTTAACATCGATAATATTGATGCATAAATATAACCATAAATTCATGTTATCATTATTTAAAATGATTAAAATGAAAATTGTTATTTTTAAAAAGATATTTTTTATTCTTTTATGAATTGATAAACTTTTATAAACATTTAATGACATTGATTTACTAAGAAGATCATCTTTTTTATTATTAAATAACATTTATATTTATTTTCCAATTAAAATGCCCCTTTATTGACATGAAAATATTTATGAATGCATGTTATCATAAAATTTATTGAATAAATTTATTTCTATGAGGAAGTTGAGATTTTTATGGAATTTGGGAATTTTTAGAGGTTAAAACTATTAAGAAATGAATTTGTTTTATAAGAAAATATTTTTTTCATTTTTTAAAAATTATTTAAGAGAATAAGTGTGGCGACCCATGCTTGGCCGACACGTTTCTCTCTATTTGAAAAAGAATAATAAAAAGAAAAAAAAAAGAGAAAAGAGAGGGAGTAATTTCTCTCTCTATCTCTCTCACCCCCCTCTTTCTCTCTTGTGCGATGGAAAATTTCCATTGCACGTAACACCTCTGCACTATCCCTCTGATGTGATTCCTCTCCTCTCTCCCTCAGCTCCTACTCTCCCTCTCTCTATCTTTTCCTCTCTTCCTCTCTCCCTCTCTCCTTAAGTCTCTTGTGCACACACGCAAGCACCCATAAGGGAGAGAGGACAAATGCAATCCTCCCTTCTCTTTCCTTGCCCTCTCCCTCTCTTTTCTATCTTGCAACATGGAAGAGAATTCTGTTGTGTGTAAATCTCTACCTCTTTCCGTCTCTCCCACTCTTTCATCTCTCTCACAAAATGGAAGAGAATTCTATGATGTGTAATCTTCTCCTCTCTATCAACCTCTCCTCTTTCTTCTTCCTCCTCCTTTTTTGCCACTGTAGCCCTCCTTGTCCCCTCGGGTGTGTGTGTGAGTGCATGTAAGGTGGAGAGGATAGAATAAGTTTTCCTCCTCTTCCCTCTCTCTTTCTCTCCCATGCAATTGAAAAAAAATTGGGTCATGCAAGACCTCTTCGTGCAAGACATCTTCACATGCGACATCTTCTCTCCCTCTCTCCATCCTCTCCTATCTCTTCGTGTGCCCTCGCTCCTTGCCTCTCTCCCTTGCTCTCTCACATGCACGTGCATAGTGATAAGTCTGAAATATTAAATGTAATATGTCGTTGTATTTGGTTTCAGACTGAAACAATAATCTGTTTATAACATATTTTCCCTTAAAATTGCAAATATAAAAAGACGTGGCTTAGTAAGGGGTCGAATCCAAGGGAGGTTACACCAATATTTCCCTTTTTTTATATGTATTCAAGACAGAATTCATGTTTTTTATTTATTTTCACAAATGCAAAGCAAGAAGACAATTACATGAAAATACTTCCAATTATCTTCATTTTAATTTTCAATGAAGAGCAAACAAATTATGTGGAAATGAAAATGAATTGCAAATCAATTATCTGCGATGAATTGCCATGATATAAAAAAGAAAAAAAACAAGATGCAGATATATCGGTTTTAATATGCTGAATTCACTTTCATTGTGTAATTTTCTGATTTCTTTAAATTTTTTATCAAACTAATGCTATAATTTTTTATTTATTACTAAAACATATTAAGAGACTTTAATTTTCTATTCTCTCCTTTTCAGAGATATTCTATGCCTATATATAATTCTTTATCTTTATTTTTCTATTTTTTTCGAAATTGTATTTACTTGATTTAGGAATTAGTTTTATCCAGAAAATCAGATTAAAATAGAGAAGAATGACTCTGTTTATTTATATGTATGTATGTCCTCACTGAGATTTTTGACTGCAGATTTGTCAAACAAAAAGAAAAGAAGGGAAAAGAAATGAGGAGAAAAATAAAAGAAAAGAGTAAGGTGAAGAAAAAGATAGGAAAGATTAGAGAATAATGGAAATAGAAATACTAAAAAATAAGGTGGAAGGAGTTCAGTAGAGAGATATGTATTGATTTTCTCACAAAGAAGACTCGCTGTGGAATTGTTAAACACAAGAGAAGAGAAGATTACTGACTAAACAAACAAGGCATCGACAGAAAATTAACAATACCTTCTCAAAAGATTACAATGCAAGAAGAATTCTGAGAGACAAAGAATTACTTTCACATTTAAGCTGAAACAACTCACGGTCCAAACTAATTTCAGATCTTAAAAAAAATATTTCTGACTAAAAAAAAACTAGCGAACAATCCAAGTAAAAAAAAAAAGAATTTATGAAAGAGGAATTAACCTATTCAGAAGAGAAAGGAGGAAGAATAACAGAAATAAACTGAATTAAACTGCAACATGTAATATCTCCACCTAATTATTCACTTCAAAACAAAACAAAAAAAAGAAAAGGAAAAAAATGAAGAATGACCTAAACAATTGAATTCGAAATGCAATCTGAAGTATCTATCCTGAAGATTTCAAATCAGAAGAAGAAAGAAGAACATAAAAAAGAAAAAAAATAAAAGAATTTGAACAAAGTTTTCAGATCGAAACCTAATTCTGAAAACCTAATTTGCAGACTTTAGTCGGAGAAATCAATGCGCCTTGAATGCTTCTGATCAAAGCTGCTTCGGATTGGAACTTTCTTCCCGCTGTGTCCTCCAGGCCGAGCTCCCTCGGGCGAGAAATCAAGAACGCCCCTTCCGTCTCCACTTCCTCACTTTTAAAGAAATCGCAAAGCCTCTGAATCGCGAGCTTTCCCCCGTCTTTTGCGAATCTGTTAGGTCCTTGGTGCGGCTCGCTCCACACGCGCGTCGGTGCTAGTCGCTGCAGTTGGTCAGCGCCTGGTCTGCCTCCACCTGATTGGTGGAGGGTGACTTGCATACTTTGGTATTCTTACTCAACAGATGAGCTATTCGTTGGCTGTGTACACATCGCCGTGTACACAGCCAAGCATCTCTTCATGTGATTGGCTCCCACGATTTACATGCAAATCCTGTATACATGCTCCGAAATTCATTAGCAACAATAAGCCCATTAAGGGCATTAATAAAATGAATTGCATTTAAAAGACTTAAATGAAGATCTTAATTGCTGAAAAAGAAAATAATATGCTTCATTTAAAGTAAATGCTACAAAAACATGAATTATCTTGTCCACAATTGCTATTAGAGTAATTATTTATGAGAGTAATTCTTACTTACAATTTCTTATAACAGCCCTAGTTAATTGTCATTAACTCATCCATGTTTAAGTGCAATAAAAGTGTTTAATTCAGGCATGAGATCACGATAAAATGCAAAATCCTTGTTGATTTCAAACTTTTAACGATCAAAATGCAGATAAAAGGATGGTTTAGAGCATATTTTTGCCTGTTATCACATACGTACACAGAAAAAGCTCTTCTTCCTCTCTATCACGCCATGCGTCCCTGTTTTCTCACTATGCATCTCCCTGCTCTTTCTCATGGCTCTCATGCATGTGCATGCACACATAAGTAGAAGAAGCTTGCATTCCTCTCCTTCTCCCATCACTCTCACTCATTTCTCTCTTTCTTTATCATGCAATGGAAAATAATCTCTAGCACTTGTAAACTCTTGCTGCTCTACTTTTGCCATTGCCCAGTGCCCCCGCTTTGATTGCTTCTCACCATCCCATAGAGAGAAATAAGAGAAGATAGAGGAGAGAGTAGACATGAGAGAAGAAGGAATAACATAATTGTTTAAAAAGCTTGACTAGAGCTTTTGAAGAGCGATAAAGCTAAATAACAATCCTAATTTCTCCAAATTAAAAGTTTGATATCCAATAATCCTAATGGAGTTTTAGAGCTGAAATTTTTTGTGCTTGATCATCAATTCATGAACCACATTTTCATGGAGGCCGATTATAAATTTCAAGGGAAAAAATTAGGTTCTTTAATATTTCATTTTGTCCTTATATCATTCGTTGTGTATGAAACATAATTTCTAGTGAGTTTCTTGACTTTTCTAATTATTGCTTATTTTGGATGTATGACTCCAACTCTGGGGGAAATGTTCAAGCTCTTGAAGGTTTGATTAGAGAGCATTACTAGAGCATGTTTTCATCTTGAAAACTAATATTAAAATTATTTTCCATCAATATTTTTCATTTTCCCCATCTTTTCATCAACATTTCCATATTTTCAAACCCTAAATCACATTTCCACCATTGATCAAGGTTTTCCAATCTTTGAAAGGATTTTGGAAGGGTTTGATTGGTTCATCTAATTTCTCGCATACATATTCTTTTCATTGATTATTCCTGCTTTCTTAATCCAAAAATATCAAAAGTATTCCTCTATTTCAATATTCTAACCTTTCTCCTTGTTGATTTGACCTCGACTCACTACTATTCTAAATTTCAAATCCGAATTCAAAAAGGTAAGTATAATTTTTGATACATAAACATGGGAATTTAAGGACTATAATTTTATGCATATCAAACACTTAAGTTGTAAAATAAGCATTAGTTTAAGATTCTCCTTTTGAGATTTCATCCTCATAGAAGTCTGGAATCTTGTTAGTGAGAGATTAAGATATCATTGATGTAGTTAGTATTCTTCACCATCATATTAAAAAATATTAACAATTTTTCTAATGAATTGTCTTGATCAGATTTAAAACATGCATAGTGTTTTAAGGAAATTTTAATATTCTAGTTAGTGAGGAAAGTTCTATCTGGAGACCCTAAAATTTAGAAATGTATCTTTGACTCAAAAAGTCTTTAAAGGTGAGCAATAAAATTTTTGATATCATTGCCACCCATTGATAAGGATATTATATATATATACACACACATCAATGAGGATAAGCATGTTTCAATTGTGTCATAAGGGTGCATAATCTAGATAGTTTTCTTTTATCTTTGAAGACCTCTAGTTATTTAAATTTTATGATAAATTAAATTTATAAAAAATTGAAGGAATAATGATTAACATATATTAAAAATAATTTTCATTGAAGTTTTATTGATTCATTTTTTTAGAAACTTTTATAACTCATAAGCCAAAGTGGTATAAAATGAATAACTTGGAAAATTTTATCTCGAACATGGTACTAATTGATTGTCTTTATTGCTGAATTTCTCCCCTCTTGAAAACTTGATTTATTACTTAGCATAATTGTATTTGACATTTAATTATTTACTATATTGATTGTCAATATTCATACTCTAGTTGAAAGAAAATAAAAAGAAAAAAAAATGGAGTTTGAAACTCTTTTTCTGTGTACTACGATAGTTACTTGTGATAAATTTTAAGTATTATGTTGTTAAAATCATATTCATGAACCATTTTATTGATACTTATTTTAACTTAATCATACCTCTTTTATCAATATTTCAAATCTTTTGAACGAAAAAATGATAAAAAAATTTATCCTTTTTGTATTAACTTTTCCAATTATCTAAAAATGACCAAATACATAACTGAAACACATACTTCAATAGTACTAGAAGATATAATGACACATTGCATATCAGCATTAGGAGTAATTTTCATGTCCTAGCAACTGTTTTTATGTAGAAAAAATCTGATCCATCCACAAGTGTTTGTTCTATCATGTTCTCATTCCTTTAGTGATAGTAGCTTATTTAAATATTATAGATAACTAGGAATTACCTGTTACAAAAGAATACAAAAAGGAATTTTGTATAAAATCCTTCATAATATCACAACTCTATTAATTGAAATTATGTTGAAATATTATTTTTACATGCTCATTTTGATATTGTTGTTATTAGTTTAAATGCGAATTGAAAACTCAAAATTTCATGCATTAATATCACACATTCTATACACTTCTCCTTAAAAATATAGTCATCAATGCGTGTTATCATGACTGAAATGATTAAAATGATAATTCTTATGTTCAAAGGGTTATTTTTGACTTTTTTATGAACATATAAAATTTTACACGCACATAATGACATTGATTCATCAAGAAGATAATCTTCTTTTTATATTAAAATGAAATTTTTATTAATTTCTCATTTAAAATGCCTTTATTGGCATGAAACATATTTATGAATGCATGTTATCGTGAATTTTATTGAATAAATTCATTTTTATGATGAAGTTGACATTTTTCTGATTTTTAGAAGTTTTTGGGAATTCATAGAAGTTAAATCATTAAGAAAAAATATTTTTTAAATAAGAAAATAAATAAATAAAAATGAAATAAATAAATATGTAAATAAAGGAGAAGTACGAGAGAGTAAAGTCTCTCTGTCTCAACAAAAAATATTTCGTCACACAATAGAGGTGCACCTTCCTCTTCCACTTTCCCTTCCTGTCACCACCTTCCTTTTCTTCTTTCTCTTCTTTCTCTTCTCCTCCTCTACTGCCTCTCACATGCGCATGATGAAAATTTTTTTCCTTTGCATAAGCTCTCTATTCTTCTTCTTCTGCCTGCTACCCTATGTGTCTACCTCTTTCTCAACCTTCCACCATTGCAGCCACATCCTCTTCTCTCCTAGATCATGCTTTCCCTCTTAGTCTATAGACAAGGATTCTAGGTGATATGTATAAAAATACTGTCATTGAATGTGCAAATTCACTTATAACAGTGGTGAGTCGAGAAGAAGTTTGGCTTTCAAATTTAGAACAATGAAGAGGATAGAGAGAGGAGGGAGGTAGAGAAAATTGTGTGAGGAATGTGCGAAAAAAATTTTGTGTGTGTGCAAGAGATAGAGAGGGGGAGAGAGAGGAAGAGAGGAAGGTGGTGATGGGGAGAAGTAGAGGAGAGTGAATTTTTGTCAACGTGACAAAAATAGAAAGAGACACAATGATCTGGGACAAAATAGGAGAGTCAAAATTTATGAAAGAGAAGTGTAAGGGATGGTGTTTTGATAGAGGGATGTTGTGAATTTTTAAGATTGGTGACCTTGAACTCCCTAGGTTTAATCCCACAATTGGAGAGGAGAGAGATCATTTTTCATAACCTTGAAGTGAAGTTTCTATTCAATGAATCAGAACAAATTTTAAAACCAATTAGCATGAATACCCAAATATATGATTAGAGGCTATCCTAGGGTTCACAAAAATCCTAAGAGCAAGAGATTTTTGGGGAAGGATTATCTATCACACAAAACGAGAGGAATGAGAGTACCTTGATGGAGATTCTTGACTGATGTGACCTTGTTGGGGAAAAAGTCAAAATTTCCTTATTGATTACTCCTTGATTTGAGAGAAAAGAGAAAAGGGAATGAAGAGGAATGATGGAAAGAGGGAAGGAGGAGAAGAATGAGAAGGGGGGAATGAGAAATGAAGTGTGTATTGTGGAGAGGAAGAAGAAGAGCGATGGGGAGGGGAAAGTTGTGGATTGGTGTGTGGATGAGAAAAAATGAGAGAGAGAGGGGGGATTCATAGAGGATGAGAGAGAGAGTGGGGGAACAATAAAACTTCAAACTTTTTCAAAATTCAACTTATGAGAGAGTTTTTCACAAGATTCATATAAATAGGGAAAGAGAGAGAATTGTTCAACCCTTGAAGGGGTGTGTCTCTTCAAAGTGTGCCACCTTTTGAGGAGAAATTTTGACCCTCTTTAAAGGATGCCTTAAGAAACCACTTGTCAAGATGCGAGGGTACCATTTGGAGGTTTTAATTGGTGGAAAGTTTTAGGGGTAATTTGGGTATAATAATTTGCCCTAAAATCATGGGTTCAAGTTGACTCGATCAAAGAAGGATCCATGATTGCTTGAAATTTGGGAATCTAAAATTGCTTTCTACTATTTAGGGAGATGATTTGACTTGGTCAAAGGGGTTTCTAAATTTTAGGAAAGTGGTTTGACTTGGTCAAAGGCTCAGAATTAAAGGTTTTTAGGTCAAGAGTAGGGTTTGGGCAAGTCAAGGGAAGTGTTTTAAGGATTATAAGGATTTAGGGTTGGCAAGCCCATTTTCATGAGCTTGCTCCTCTTTATGTCTTCAAAGTTTTTTGATATATACAAGTCTTCTAATGATAGATTCTTGAATTTTTTCGTCAAGATCAACATGTTGTTTACTTGATATAGATGGCAATGAATACTTGCATTTCTCCTTAAGTTGAAATGCTTTCGCGCCTTCTTGGATGCTTCTCTTGTTATTGAGGTGTCCTCACCACACACGAACTGAGAAAGGCGGTGATGCAAAGAAGTGGAGGAGGTTGAATATTTGTATAGTCAATGGAAAGAGCATGAGAGAGAGAAAGTAGGGGGAGAGAGGAGAGGAATTTTCTCCTCCTCCCCATTAGTTGTGCAGGAGAAAAGGAAGAGGAGAGGAATTTCCTCCTCTTCCCTCTTACATATGCACATAGAGAAGGGGAGAGGGAGAGAAGAGGCTATAGAGTTGTGCCTCTCCGCGCACCTAATCTTTTGTTATTTTTTTCTCCACTGCGAGAGATAGAGAAAGAGCCTTTTTCTCTTCTCTTTTATTTTTTCCTTTTTTATATTTTTATTTTAATTCCCTTGTACATAAAAAAACCATTTTTAATGATTTTAATTTCCAGAAGTTCCCAAAAAGGTCTGAAAAAATCCAAAAAAACATCAACCTTCTCATAGAAATAAAATTATTAAATAAATTCATGATCAAGTGTATAGATAAATATTTTGATGTCAATAAAGGCATTTTAAATGGGAAATAAAGAGAAATATTATTATAAAGAAAAGAAGATAATATTCTTGACAAATGAACATCATTAAATGCTTATAAATATTATTAATTTATGAAAAATCAAGAATAATCTTTTAAACATAAGAATGATGAATTTAATCATTTTAAATCATGATAACATCCATTCATGATTGTATTTTTAAGAAAAAAGGCACAAAGTGCATGATATTAATACATGAAATTGCATGTTATCACTAGGGTGAGACGATATCAATGATAGGGGTTGAGAAGAGGGAAATAATGAAGGTTTGGTGGTCAACTCATGAGAGGGGGAAATTTAAATTGATTAAAAGTCATTTTATAAACATAAGATGTAAGAACCCTAACTCAAACTATAGAAATTAATGGAAGGAGGACTTGAGGAAATCTAAACTAGGAGGAAACGAAGAAATCAAGAGGGCGAGAAGGAATGAGAACCAATGTAGAAGAAGACAAAGAGTGAGAGAAATATTCCTTGAGAAGAGTAAAGAGAAGAAGTCTAGATCTAAAAGACCTTGGGGGAGAGAGGTGGTGAGAATAAGGGAGAGAGAATAGGGAGAATAAAAAGCTCGAGAGGAGAAAATATAGGGAACTAAATAAAGAGAGGAAGTGAGTGCAAAAGAAAGACGACAAAACAGAGAGTGTAAGTGAATCATGAGATAAAAATCAGGAGATTTTTTAGAATGAGAGTGAATCATGAGATAGCAATAGGTAGAGAGAGAAATTGGAGACAGAGAAATAGAAAGAAAGAAAGAAGGTTTCGGGAGGAATTTTGGAGATAAAAATAGTTATTATGAGAGAGAGAGAAAGAGCAAATGCAAGAGACGGTGACAGAGTGATGTGATTGCAAGAAAGGAAGAAGAATCAAAATGTTAAACAAGAGAGAGGGATAACTTGAGGAATGGGGAAATGGTGAAAGTGAATGATTGAGAAAGTTAAGAGAAAATTTCACAGAGATAGGGATTTAAAACTAGATTATTGAAGGATGAAAATAAATTGTAGAAGAGACGCCGAGGAAGAAATACAGTGGTCAAGAGAGAGGGGAAGAGAGGGTGATGAACTCAATCTAGTATGTTTTTTGTCATTGTTGTGCATACATTTCATGCAATAAAATATAGTTCCTTATTTAATATAGTATCAGCAAGGGTTGAATACACAAGGAGCTAAAGTAATGAGGTTATGGGTTCAAAAGAAAGATGAGGGTGGAGGAAGATGTGTGAGTTGGAATGGAGCACGTGAAGGTGAATATAAGAAATAATTTTGAGTTCTCTTAGAATTAAGATAGAAATTAGAAAAGAGATGAGATAGATGAAAATGGAGATAATATGATGAAAAGATGAGAAGAAGGGATGGCAGTATCAATGGATAAATGCACAGCGAGGGTGAGAGTGAGAGATGCATGCGGTGATGATGTCAAAGCTACTACAATAAAATAAAAATAAAAAGAAAAATAAAATTAAAATACATGTCTATTGTATATGAAGATTTTCACAAGATAAAATCCAATCTAGACCTTTGCACAAACCCTATTGGTGTGCCCATCATTGGCTGAATGATGCTTGATCCGCTCCAATCATGATCTTTGCTTTCTCCCTTCTCCACAAAAAAATGAGCATCAAACAATACTCCTCCCTAGGCCTTGACCTCCTCTCCCTTTCCTTCTGATAGCTTGATACTAAGAGAGCCAAAAATGTAAGGAGAGAGAAAATGAAGGCTTTATAGGTGGGTTCCTAGGGTTTTAGTGTAAAGAGGGTAAAAGTGTCCAATCACAAAAATAATTTTTTCTAGCCTGATTATTCGATCCAAGTATGGATAGATAGAGGATTAAAAGATGAATCTAGTCATAAAATCAGCTCAAAACTCCATCTAGATTATGAGATATCATGATTTTAATTTTTAGAAATCCTAGTTGTTGATTCAGATCATGAAATAAGAGTGTACCACATGACACACTCTTATTGTACCTCAGAAAAGGTGTGTCAGCCTTTGAAAGTGTAAAGGGGCTTTTCTACAAATTTCCACTTAAAAAATAAGAGGGGCTTTTTTGTAAAAATGCTAAAACACGGAAAAAATTCAAAAACTTTAAAAAAATTCAAAAAAAATCCATAAAAATCCTTAAACTTAGAAATTGAATATCTGACAAAATACAACTCCTTTTTCCATGAAATTTTCTCCATTGGATTAAGAATTTAACCCTCTATCCAAAAATTTCTCAAATCATTAGAAAAAATTGAGGTCTCATTTCATAAAAATTAAGTTTGGTTCAACCTCCTAAAAAATAAGGAGGTTGGCCTAATATTCACGATAGATCAATCTTGGATCATTCTAAGAACTTTAGGATGATCCCTTTACCAAATCTAAAGCTCATTTATTACTTATTTCATTAAAATATGGTTGGCTTGGCGTTCAAATTTGGTGGAGAGTTGTTTCCTCTTCCCTCTTATTGTCATTCATATCCATGCGTTCCTACTTGCGAACCTATATCCCTACATCTACATAACTCATAGAAAATGTGAGAATTTAACCACTTGACTTTGAAAGACTCAAATGGGGTTAGCCTCATAGTGTAAGTAATTCAAAAGAATGATGTATGATAGGAGATTTTAATTTTTTTACCTAATTACCACTAAATAGGTGCAAGTTGAGTATATGAGTGGAATGCAATGATGAATGCAAAAATATCACAAGAAACATGATAGTGTGCATTATATTAACAAGAATTATGCGTTAAAACCCATTTATAATGATGAAAATGAATGCATCAATGACACATTATTAGAGGGCTTTGGAGAGAGGAAGAGAGATTGTGACAGGAAATGGAAGACAAAGAGCAATAATTTTGAGGGATGGAGATTTCACGGGTGAGCAAGAGAGTGAGTAAGTGCAAGAGAGACTAAAGAGGCGTGTGGGAGGACATTAGAGAGAGAGAAGTTGAAGTTACAAGAGAGAGGAAGAAAGAGAACAACAAGGAGCAAACTAGAGAGTAATTGAGACAGAGAGAAAATTTTTAGAGAGAGAGAAATCATGAGAGATAGAGCAAGAGTGATGGTAAGAGAGAATGATATAGGGATATTTTGAGAAAGTAAGAGAGGAATTGGAAAGCAAAGAGAAAGAGGGAGAGAGTGAGAAGGAGAATCAAAGAGACTACAACGTGAGCAAAGAAATTAGAGTGAGAAAGTGAGATTGGGGCAGATGAAAAGTGAGAGAGTGAGATGGAGACCAAACAAGGTGCAACGAGAGAGAGTGAAAGAGATAGAGTGATCAGCTGAGAGAGGGAGAGAAAGTGAGAGATTCAGAGAGAAAGAGGAATTGAGAGAGAAATCTAAATAGGTTTGTGAGGATAGTGAGAAGTTGGGGCAGCGATAGGGTTCACAAGAGTGATAAAGGGAGAGAGGGAGTGATTGAGTGCACATGCAAAGTGAGAAAGTCAGAGGGAAAGAGAGTGAGAGCCACAAAGAGAGAACGGAGGGTCGGGAGCTGGAGAGCAAGCAGTAGAGGGATAGCAAGAGGGAAGGAGAAATCTGTTGGTTGATCATCTCAAGGGTCACTCCAAAAGATGATGAGCACACTCACAAATGCACACACACTCAAAAGAAGAGAAGAACAAGAATAGAAGAAGGAACTTCACTGAAAACCACTCAAAACTCATATACAACCCTTTGAAGAAAGAAAATAATGCTCATATAATAGTAGGGACGCTCTAGGGTGCCTATTTAAAGGCTTACAAGGAGAAAACTTGAAAAAACTAACCTTGATTTTTGGTGTGCCCGCATCCTCGCCAAATGCATGCCATGGCACATGTCTTTGGATGATGTGCCCATGTCATGGCTCACACATGATATGCATTTCAGTGGGTGCTACATTACTCGCCAAGCTGTATGTACATGTGTGCATGGGGTCCCCCCGAAATATCCATCACGCGTGCGACCGCTTGGTGGGTGCTATAGTAATTGCCGAGCAGCCTGCCGCTGCCACGCTCTAGCGCTTGTTGTTGTGTGCTAGTGCATGCCACGTGGCACTTGCTCTGCGGTTGCTACGCTATGATTTTGGCACTCCAATTTTGGCACTCATCCCAAGCCTTAATCACTCCAATTTTGGCACATAGCTCCATGAATTTAACTATTCGCAAAGCTTTTGCAGGATGTCTACCATTTGGTCTTCGATCTTCACATATTTGATGATGACTCTCCTATCTTGGACGCAATCTCGGATGACATGATAGTGTGAGTCAATGCGCTTGGTTCAATTGTGGTGGGCAGAGGTCTCGCTTAGCTTGATGGTTTATTGGTAATCAACTATAATATTCACCGCTTCAATCTCAAAGCCCATTACCTCCTTTACTAACGTGGCAATCCACCCTTCTTGACACACGCCTGATGTAATTGCTATTTTTTCAGCTTCACATGAAGACTTCAAGCTGTTCTATGTGATTATTAGACAACCTACAAAGAAAACTTGTCCCGAAGTGCTCTTTCTATCTTCCACATCACCGGCAAAGTCACTATCTCTATAGCTAATTACTTTTAAATCCTTTACTCCTTTCTCATATATTATAACAAAATTAATAGTACATTTGAGGTACTTTAACACCTTCTTAGCTGCTCTCCAATGGTTAGAGGTAGGATTCACCATGTATCTATTCAAAATGCTTACCAAATAAGTCATGTCGAGTTGCGTATGAAGTAGATACCTCAAGCTTCCGATTAAGCTTCTATACAACATCGCATCCATGCTTCTTCCACATCCCTCTTTCTTGACATTCACCTAAGCTTCCACTGAAGTATTGGTTGGATTGCAATCAACCATTTTGAAACTTTTCAAGATGTGTGATGCATATTATTTTTTGAGATAAAGCTAATTGGGACTTACATTGATACAATTCAATGCCCAAATATGAACATAGCAAACTCAAGTCTATAGTCTCAAAATTCTTCCTCATAGACATCTTGAACTCCTTCACTTTGGTGCTTCACTAGCCCTCGTGATGATCAAGTCATCCACATATACTTCCACAATCACCTTTTTTAAGTAGAGTTCAAAATAGTTACACACCTTGGTCATTTTTGCTCTTCACAAATCCAATACTCTTCAAAGTGTCATAAAGCTTTGCATTGGTGCTTTCTTGAGTCCATAGAGAGCTTTGTTGAGCTTGAGCACCCACTCTTCTTTTCTTTTCTTTCATGTAGCCCTCCGGTTGGGTGACATATATCTCCTCCTTGATTTCACCATTTAAGAAGGCGGATTTCACATCTAGATGATGTAAACTCCAACACTCTTGGGCTTCCAATGCAATCAACATATGAATTGATTCAAAACAAGCAGCATGAACAAATACCTCATCATAATCGATTATGTATCTTTAGAAATACCTTTAACCACCAAACTCTCTTTGTGCTTCACAACTTCACCCAACATATTCTTCTTTAGCTGGTATACACATTTCACACCAATGGGTTTGCACAATCTAGGAGCCCTCACTAGTGTCCACATATCCTTCTTCTCGATCGAGTTAATCTCCTCCTCCATGGCTTTCCGCCATGCTTCTTCTTGAGAGGCCTTGTAATAAGTGGTAGGTTCTTCAAATTTTATGAGGCACTCATCCTCAATCAGATTAGTAGCTTTGTAGAGAGCTTGAACAGATCGATGTCTTGACATCACTTCATTGCTCGTTGTTGTCGATCCTTGAGTTTGACCCGATTCTACATTTGAAGACACATCTTGAAGCACGCCTTCAATATTTTATCCTCCTTACATCCTCTCACTTGAATTCTGAAATCTAAGGTTCACACCTAATACACCTAACTCCTTAAAAGGCATACCTTCACTTGATTGTCCTTCAATGAAGTTCCACTTCCTTTCTACAAATCTTGACATCACGGCTCAAATGAACCTTGTGTGAGGTTGGGTTAAAACACTAATAACCCTGGGTACATCTCTTGTACCCTACAAAAACCATCTCCTTGATCCTATCTTCAAGTTTCCCCAAAGCTCTAGGAGTCTTCACATGCACAATTGAGCCAAAGATCCTAAGATGACTCAGCGTAGGTTTCTTCTCGCTCCACATTTCAGACAATATCTTCCCATGCAAGCTCTTTCATCGAGGACCTATTCAACACATACACACAAATATTGATAACCTCACCCCACAATTCAAGAGGTAAACTCTTGTCTTTGAGCATGCTTCTCACAAGACTCACAATGGTCCTATGCTTCCTCTCAGCTACTCCATTTTGCTGGGGGCGTATGTGGAGTAGTAAGCTGCCTTTGGTTACCTTTCTCTTCACACCACGTAGAGAATTCTTCTAAAAAAACTTATCGACCATGATTAAGTCCTCAAGAACTTGATCATTTGCTTCTTTGGATTCACTCTTCGAAAGAGTCTTCAACTTTTTAAAGACTCTAAAGGCTTCCAACTTGTTCTTCAAAATTTTCACCCACATCAACCTAGGAAAATCATCAATAGTTATCAAAAAAACACTTTCCTCCATTGATTGTTGGTGTTGTGATTGGTCCACAAATGTTGGCATCAACCAATTTTAGAGGCTTTGAAATGCAGCTCTAGCATGTTTCTCGGCTACACAATAGCTGCACTTATGCTCAAAATTTTGAAGAATGAGGTAATCCAATCGCACGATTAACTCTTACCATTTCATGGAGCATGTGAGAACTTTGATGACATATCCTTCTATGCTATATCCATGCCTCTTCATCATTCTTTTTCACAAAAAGACAATGCTCAACGATATTGAGCTTCAATAGGTACATATTCCCCCTTTTCTTCGGAGTCTTGGCATACAACTTTCCTTGGTCATCATGAAGAGTGAGAAACCATCCTTCAAAAGTATGTCATAACCTTGAGAATCAAGATTTCCCAATTTTAAAATGTTAGTTTTTAACTTAGGTATATAAAGGATATTTTCAAAAATCATGCATTCACCATTAGTACAATCCACATGTTCTTCACCTTTGCCTGCACGCCTAATTGAGGAACTATCATTGAATCTCACCATTCATTTGTGAGATTCATTATGGGACTGTTAGGAAGGTCTTCATATCAGTCATATTGTTGCTTGCTCCCGTATCTAGATATTGCATATCATTAATAGGAGAGCCACTCATACCTTCAAGTAACACATCTGCATGTTCATTAGTTATCACCATTAGCTACAATGGTCCTTGACGAATCAAGACCGCGAGGTCATTGAAAACACATGGTCAATAATAAAAATTAATACCAAACTCACTAATTTTAAGAAATAATCACGAATTGAGAGGTATAGTGGTGAATAAGGGTCAAATCCACATGGAATTAGGGTAATTTCTGAAGATATTTTTGAATTTGATCAATTCAAGCAAAGAAATGTAGATAGAAATTAAGAAATTTGATATTTTTGGAAAGAAGACTTGACGACGAATCCATAGAATCAAAAATCACTGAATTTGGATCAAAATTTGCGGAGAAATCATCAAATGACCATGAGAGAAATTTCTGAAAAATAAAATCGCAAAAAACAGAAATTGAAATTGACTCAAATTATGATTTAAAAATGAAATCTAAAGCTATAAAAAGGAAGATTAGGATGAAACACGATCCCTAACCCAAGATTGTGCTCGAATTGATCCAATTAGTCCCTGGATCAAGGCGTTTCATAAAAAATTGGGAAAACATGATTGTTGATGTTCAAGGATCGATTTCTTCCTATTCTCTCAACAAAATCTCACTCTCAAGAACTCTGTGGACGTGGAAATGAGTTTAGAAGTAATTGGAAAGAGATTCAAGGGATTTGGTGTCTAAACAGTTTGATTTACTCGAATTGCACTGGAATGCATACAATGTCAAAGAACATCTCAATTTATAGGGCAAATTAGGTGTAACCGTCCGATCGGTATTTAATCTTTGATCAATGGCTCTGATGAAATGCACGGATGCGAATCGTTACGATTAAGTCGCGGTCGTTGGATCACAAATGAACTGTCGAGATGATGCCTTGTGGGGCGCGTTATAAGTAACTCATCAAACGCCTGTCGTTGGATCTTGATCAAATGCTCAGATGCGATTCCATCGGTTTTAATCTCAGTTGTTATAACTCCTTAGATCAATGGCTGAGATTAAATCATTTTAAAATGATTCGCCGATGAATCAGATTGCGCCACGTACCTCCCACCTTAAGTGACGATCGGCGATCACGATTTAATAGCGCGATTGGACACTCCACGTGCTGCCACATTACCTCCCGCCTAGATCATTAATTGCGATTTGATCGGACGCTCCAGATTGTGCCACGTCACCTGCGCACTTATAAAAATCCAAAAAATCAATTTTTAATTAGGAAAATCAATTTTTGATTCAGAAAATTTATTAAAAATTCAGAAAAATAAAAAAAACCAAAAAAATCCCTAAACTTTAGAAACTTCATAACTTTCAAAATCTAACTCCAACATAATTCAAATTTGTTTCATTTGATGATAAATTAAATCATCTATCATTATAAAATAATCAAATTTTAATAAATAACAAGAGATTTTATTTTTTTATTTAAAAATACACTCATTTCTTTAATATTTTACAACTTAGAAAATTAAATGAGTGTTTATTGATACTGTGTCGTTGATGTATTAATTTTTATCATTATAAATGAGTTTTAACATATAATTCTTGTTAATATAATGCATGTTATTATGTTTTTATGATATTTTTGTATTCATCATTTCATTCCGCTCATATTCTCAATTTGAATCTAGTTAGTGCTAATTTGGTAAAAAAATAAATATGCCCTATCTTGCATCATTCTTTTCAATTACTTATACTATGAGATTAACCCCATTTGACTCTTTCAAAGTCAAGTGGTTGAATTTTCACATTTTCTATGAGTTATGTGGATGTAGGGACATAGGTAGGTAAGTAGGAAAACATGAATATGAATGACGATAAGAGGAAATAACTCTTCACCAAATTTGAACACGAAGCCAACCATATTTGTATGAAATATAGTAAATAAGGTTTGGATTTTGTAGAGGGATCATCATAAGGTTTTTAGGATGATCCAACATTGATTTAGAGTGAATATTGGGTCAACCTTCTTATTTTTAGGGAGGTTGGACCAAACTTAATTTATATTAAATGACACCTTAAGTTTTTCACATGATTTTAGATATTTAGAGATGAAAAGATAGAGGATTAAATTGTTGATCCAATTGAGAAAATTTCATGAAAAAAGGAGTTGTATTTTGTGAGATATTCAATTTCTAAGTTTAGGGACTTTTCAAGATTTTTTTTGGAATTTTTTGGAATTTTTTAGGAACTTTTTAGATTTTTAGCATATTTACGAAAATGCCACTCTGATTTTTACTGTCAAAACTAAGGTTCTCCGGTTCCGGTGTCGGTACCGGTTATTTGTGAAAACCTAAACCTATACCTAACTTCGGTTCGGTGTCGGTGACGATATTGTACGGTGTCGGTTCGGTGAAACCTATACTTTTGGTGATTTGTCATTTGAAATGAAAATAAACTGTATAAAGTTTTTATGACTCCATAATATATAAATATAAAAATATATGTTTCACAAACAAATGATAATAGATTAACACTTCTCAAGAACAAATATACAATATAACAATAATTAAAAATAAAAATCATAAATTTATAAATTTCAACTTTTGAAAATATTTTAAAAAATAATAGAAACAATTTAGTTTTAAATAATCATCTCTCAAAAGTCTAAGTGTCAAAATTATCTATCTCTCTCTATCTTTCTATCTTCACCCTCTATCTATCTTTCTCTCTCCACCCTCTCTCTATCTTTCTCTCCTCCCTCCCTCCCTCCCTCCCTCTCTCACTCTCTTTTCCTCCCTCCCTCCCTCCCTCTCTCTCGCTCACCCTCCCTCCCTCTCTCTCCCGCCCTCCCTCCCTCCCTCCCTCTCTCCCACCCGCCCTCCCTCCCTCTCTCTCCCTCAACCTCCCTCACTCTCGTCTCCCTCCCTCTCTCCCTCTCCCTCTCCAGCGCTCCCTCCCTCCCTCTCTCTCTCTCTCTCCCGCCTCCCTCCCTCCCCTCCCTCTATCTCCCTCCCTCCTCTCTCCCGCCCCGCCCTCCCTCTCTCTCTCTCACCCTCCGTCACTCTCGTCTCCTCCCTCCCTCCCTTACCCTCCGTCACCTTCGTCTCTCTCCCTCTCTCCTCTCTCCCTCTCCAGCGCTCGCCCTCCCTCCCTCTCTCTCTCTCTCGCCCTCCCTCCCTCCCTCCCCCTCCCTCTATCTCCCTCCCTCCCTCTCTCCCGCCCGCGCCCTCCCTCTCTCTCCTCACCCTCCGTCACTCTCGCCTCCCTCCCTCCCTCCCTTACCCTCCGTCACTCGCGTCTCCTCCCTCCCTCCCCTCACCCTCCGTCACTCTCGCCTCCCTCTCTCTCTCCCGCGCTCCCTCCCTCCCTCCCTCTCTCTCTCTCTCTCCCGCGCTCCCGCCCTCCCTCCCTCCCTCCCTCTCTCTCGCGCTCCCTCGCCCTCGCTCTCTCTCCGCGCCCTCCCTCTCTCTCTCTCTCTCCCGCCTCCCTCCCTCCGCCTCTCTCCCGCCTCCCTCCCTCTCGTGCCTCTCTCCTGCCCTCCCTCGCGCTTCTCTCCCGCCCTCCCGCTCCCTCTCTCTCTCTCTCCCGCCTCCCTCCCTCTCGTCTCTCTCCCGCCTCCCCTCCCTCTGTCGTCTCTCCTGCCTCTCCTCGCTCTCTCTCTCCCGCCCTCCCTCCTCTCTCTCTCCCGCCGCCTCCCTCCCTCTCGCCTCTCTCCCGCCTCCCTCCCTCTCGTCTCTCTAGCTTCCCTTCCTTTCTCTCTCCTGCCCTCCTTACCTCACCTCTCTCTCTCTCCTGCCCCTCCCTCCCTCTCTCTCTCCCTCTCCCTCCTCTCTCCCAGCTGCGCTACTTTCCCGCACTAAATTCTGTTACTCTTCCTCTCTCTCTCGCTGGGAAGAAATTCTATCTCGCGCGTGAAACCTTCCTGAGCCGAAGCTTCCGGTGACACCGAAGCTTAAAAGCCGAAAACCGAACCGAAGCCTTCGGTTTGACTTTTTTTTGCCACCGCCGGTGTCGGTTCGGTTCGGTTTTCGGTTGTCCGGTACGGTTTTGGAGAACCTTAGTCAAAACTTACAGAAATGCCTCTCAAATTTTTGAAGTAAAATAATTTACAGAAAGGCCCCTCCGATTCTCGAAGTCAGAACTTTACAAAAATGCTACTTTACACTATCTCAATCAAAGACTAGGATTTCTCTAAATTAAAATCATGATATCTCATGATCTAGATGGAGTTTTGAGCTGAAATTTTATTTCTCGATTCATATTTTAATCTTGTATCCATCCATACCTTGGGTCAAAGAATCAAGCTGGAAAAAAATAATTTTAATAATTGAACTCTTTTACCCCTGTTTACACTCAAACCCTAGGAACCCACCTATAAAAGCCTTCATTTTCTCTCTCCTTGCATTTTTTGGCTCTCTCTTAGAATCAAGCTACCAGAAGGAAAGGGAGAGGAGTTCAAGGCCCAAGGAAGAGCATTTTATTTATGCTCAACCTTGTAGTGGAGAAGGGAGCAAGCAAAGATTGGGATCGGAGCGGATCGAGCAACATGCGGCCTAGGACGGGCACACCAATGGGTTTGTGCAAAGATCTAGATTGGATTTTAGCTTGAGAACACCTCCATATATAGTAGACATATATATTTTTTTTCATTTTTTTGTTTTTCTTTTATTATAGTAGCTTTGACATCATCTCCGCGTGCATCTCTCACTCTTACCCTTGCCATGCATTTATCCAGTGCTACCGACATCTATTTTCTCATCTTTCCATTATATTATCTTTATTTTCATCTCTATTAATCTAATTATCTTATCTATTTTCTAATTTCTATCTTAATTATAAGATAAACTTAAAAGATAATTCCACGTACTCCATTCCATCATATAAGATAATTCCGCGTACTCCATTCCAACTCACATGTCTTCCTCCACCCTCATCTTTCTTTTAAACACATAAGCTCATTACTTTAGCTCCCTGTGGATTTGACCCTTTCTGACACTATATAAGGTAAGGAACTATATTTTATTGCATGAAATTGACGCACAACAACGACAAAAAACATACGAGATCGAGTTCATTATATATAAAATGATTTATCTCATTATTTAACTTTAAAAACTAATAATAACCTTAAGTAAAGATGGGTTATGAAATTATTTATCTTTAATTTATCATAATTAACCCTAAATTAATGTATTTTGAGATTATAATGATTTTTTTTATAGAATGATAGATTTCCATCTAGATCATGAGATTTCATGATTTTAATTTAGAGAGATCCTAGCCTTTGATTTAGATCGTGCAATAAGAGTGTGCCATGTGGCACCCTCTTATTGCACCTCAAAAAAGGTGTGTCTACCTTTATAAGAGTGGAGGGAAATTTGTATAAATTTCTACTTAAAAAATTGGAGAGGCATTTCTATAAATTTCCACTTCAAAAATCAAAGTGACATTTTTTAAATCTGATTAAAAAAATCAGAAAAGTCCCTAAAAAATTAAGAAAAATTCTGGAAAAATTCCTAAACTTAAGAATTAAATATCTCACAAAATATAACTTCTTTTTTCACTAAATTTTCTCCATTTGAGAAAAAATTTAATAATCTATCTTTTCATTCAGAAATATCTAAAATCATGAGAATAACTAAGGTCTCATTTAATAAAAATTAAGTTTGGTCCAACCTCCTTAAAAGTAAGGAGGTTGACCCAATATTTACTCTAAATCAATTTTCGATCATCCTATAAACCTTATGATGATCCCTCTACCAAATTGAAACCTCATTTAACAAATTTTATAAAAATATGGTAGCTTTGGTGTTCAAATTTAATGGAGAGTTGTTTCATCTTCCCTCTTATCTTCATTGATATCCATGTTTCCTACTTGCATACCTAAGTATGTACATCCATATAATTGACAAAAAATGTGAGAAGTCAACCACTTGACTTTGAAAGATTAAAATGGGGTTAGTCTCAAAGGATAAATAATTGAAAAAAATAATGCATGATAGGATTTTTTTTACCAAATTAGCACTAAATAGATGGAAGTTCAGTACATGAGTGGAATAAAATGATCAATGCAAAAATATCATAAAAAATGCAACATTCATTATATTAACAAGAATTATGTGTTAAAACCCATTAAAATAATGAAACTAAATGTATCAATGACACATTATCAAAGACTCCAAGACAAATCGATAGAATAAAAAATAACTTGATTTGGATCAATATTCGGGGAGAAATCACAAAGCCAAATCTAGAGAGAGAAATCGAGTGCGAGGAGAGAGAAAATAATGAAATTTCAAAAAATTCAACTAATCTACCAGCTAAATTAACATTTAATGTTATAGGAAGATAGATCAGGAAGAAATACCTAATCGAACCCAAAATCATGCATGAAATGATTCAATTCATCACTAGATAAAGGCTTTTCATTTTGCATTTTGAAAAACAAAAATCTAATGTTCAAGAGGTGAATTATCGTAATTCTCTAAAAAAAATCTCACTTTCAAACACTCCTTGGACGTGAAAATGAGTTTAGAAGAGAAAGCAAGAGATTGAAGGATTGAGATGTCCAAATAAATTGATTGCTCGAAACATCCGAGAATGCTCTTTTCGTCAAAGAATAAGGGTATAAATAGGTTACATTTGGGTGTGACTGTTTGGTTTGCCTCTTCATCTTTAGTTAATGGTTTAGATGAAACACTCGAATGAGAATCATCACCATTAAGTCCCATTCGTTTGATCGAAGATGGAGCACTCAGATTTCACCATGTTGTGCATGAATAAGCAGTGTTATGTAACGCATGTCATTTAATCTTCATTAAACACTCAGGATGCAACCACGTGTTAACAATAGTCCATCGGGTGTAATTAATCTCAACCATTAAAACTCCTTCGATAAATGGCTGAGATTAAATCATTTTAAAATGATTTGACGATAAATCGATGATTGCGATTGTTTAATTATCTTTTGCGCTTTAAGTTAAAATCAATGATTGTGATTGATTCACGTGATTGCATGCTCCACAATGCACCATGTCACCTGAACATGAAAAGAGAGAAAAATAGTCCCACATGGCAAAAATCAAGGCAAAAAGTGGAGTGGTCTTAGTGGCTTAGCTAATATCCATTAATGAAAGCTTAACCCACTAATGACACGTGCACACACAAAATAAAATTCTTGTTTTATTTATTTAAATCAAAATAAAATCTAAAATAAATACAATTGAATTCATTAAAATTATGAAATTCATAAATTTCAAAATATAACACCTAATTAATCCAAATTTATTTTGTTTGATCAGAAATTAAATATTATATCATTATAAAAATTCAAATTTAATAAATAAAAAGAGAATAAATTTTTGTTTTAAAAATATACTCATTTTTTTTAGAAAATAAAAGTATAAAAATAAATGAGTGCATATGAAAATATTTTCTCTTATTATTTGATATTAAAACCCAATTATAATCTCCAATATAAAATGGGAATAATCTAATCTGAAATATCTCTCTTTAATTATTTATGACTATCCCTAAAGATAGTGCATTTTGATGTTATAACTTAAATTTTCATAGAATGATAGATATGCACTCAAAATATGATAACATGCATAAGAATGGAACATTATATGTTGTAATTTCCATTAATAATCATATAATTACATTTATAATTGTATATTATAATTGGGTGCCATAGATCTCCTCCTTGATTTCACCATTTAAGAAAGCCGATTTCACATCTAAATGATGCAAACTCTAATATTCTTGGGCTGCCAATGCAATCAAGATACGAATTGATTCAAAATGATCAAATACCTTATCATAATCAAATTTATTTCTTTGGCAATATCCCTTGACTACCAATTTCGTATGCTTCACCCTTCACCCAATGGGTTCTTCTTTATCTCGAATACCCATTTCAAACCAATGGGCTTGCATGCTTTTGGAGCCTTCACTGGCATACACATATTATTCTTTTTATAGAGGCAATCTCCTCTTCTATAGCTTTCCTCCATGCTTCTTGTTGATAAGTCTTATGATGCAGCAAAGCTGCGAGGTCATTGAATACATGCAGATAAGCGTCAAAATAATTTCCAAACCCACCAATTTTACAAGATTAATCAAGAATTAAGGAGTGTAGTAGAGAATAAGGGTCAAATCCACAAAGAATTTAATGATTTTCAAAGAATTATTTGAACTTTGATCAAATTAGACAATGAAATGTAGAAAGACATTAGACAAATTGATATATTTAGAAAGAAGAGTCAAAGGCGAATCTACGTAATCAAAAATCATAGAATTAGGATCAAGATTCATGGAGAAATCATCGAGTGAAGTAGATAGAAATTTTTACGAACGAAAAATTACAAAAATGAAAAATTAAAAATCAAAATTGACTGAAATCTATGATCCAAAATTAGAATCTAGTATTATAGGAAGAAAGATTAGGACAAAAACTTAATTTTCTAACCCAAGATAGTGCTCGAATTGATCCAATTCCTTGCTAGACCAAAGGCTTTTCATTCGTGAATTTGAAAACGATTGTTGGCGTTCAAGAGTTGATTTCTCCCTATTCTCTCAACAAAATCTCAGCTTTCAAACACTCCGTGGACGCGGAAATTGATCTAGAAGTAATTGGAAGCAAGAGATTCAAGGATTTTGGTGTCTTGATAGTTCGATTACTCGAAGAATCCAAGAATGATATAGATCTTTGGAGAACATCTCAATTTATAGCAAATTTGGGCGTAACCAACGGATTTGGCGTTTCATCCTTGATTAACGGCTGAGATGAAACGCCAGGCTTCAAATCGTTACGGTTAAGTCACGTATGTTGGATCAAAGATGGACCGCCCATATTTCAGGACGTCGCGCGTGAAGAAGAAACCCGTGAAATGCCATCCATCTGATCTTGATCTAACGCTTTGGATGCATTTTCATCAGTTTTAGTCTTAGCCATTTTAACTCCTTTGATGAACGACTGAGATTAAATTTTTTTCAAAATGATTTGCCAACCAATCTGATTATGCTGCGTACACCCCAACTTAAGTGACGATCAATGGTTTTGATTTAATGCTTGAATCAAACGCTCCACGTGACACCACATCACTTGCACATTTTAAAACAAAAACATAGTCCCACATGACAAAAATCCAGGTGAATGCACAACTATATAAATAATATGTAAATAAGGAGTTAACAAAAATCCTTAATAGGGTGCTTTCTCCTTATTCACACGTGCACTCACACACGCGCACACACATACATGTGTGCGACACATGGTAGTCTCATATGTCGTCACATGGCACGACCGTTTTTGTTCATGCCACATCATCTTGCCATAGAAAATTATTTTTTTTATTCATTTAGTTCAAAATAAATCGAATTACATTCATAAAAAATTCTTAAAAATGTATAATTATCCCTAAAATACTGCATTTTGAGATTAACTCAAATTTGCATGAAATGATAGATATGCACTCAAATTATGATAACATGCATAAAAATGGAGTGTTTTATGCCTTAATTTGCATTAATAATCATAGAATTGCATGTTATCACCTTGGAATAAGTGGTAGGTTCTTCAAATGAAGTGAGGCACTCCTCAATCAAATTAGTAGGTCCATAGAGAGCATAAACGGATCAATATCTTGGCATCACTTCATTGCTTGTTGATGTCAATCCTTAGCTTTGACCCGCTTCTTGATTTTGAAGGCACATCATGAAGTAGATCTTCAATATTTTCTCTTCCTTCTTTCATCCTCTCACTTGGATTCTCAAATCCAAGATCAACACTAGAAACACAAAACTCCTTAAAATTCATACTTTCATTCCGTTGTCCTTCCAAGAAGTTCCACTTGCGCCCTTTATCACAGATAACGTCACAACTCAAATGGATGTTGTGTGTGGTAGGGCCAAAACATCAATAACCCTTGGTACCTCTCTTGTACCCCACAAAGAACATCCCCTTTCTCCTATCTTCAAGCTTCCCTAATTCTCCAAGAGTCTTCACATGCACTATTGAGCCAAAAAAGTTAAGATCATGCAGCTTAGGTTTCTTCCCACTCCAAATTTCATAAGGCGTCTTCCCTTGCAAACTGTTCGCCGAGGACCTATTCAACACATGCACATAAGTATTGATAGCCTCACCCTCAAATTTAAGAGGTAAAATCTTGTCTTTGAGCATGCTTCTCTCAAGACCCACAATGATCCTAATCTTCCTCTCAACTACGCTCTGCAAGAGTCTTAGATTTTTGAAAAGCTTTAAAGGCTTCCGACTTGTTCTTCAAACTTGCAACCCACATCAATCTAGAAGACTCATCAACAATGAGCAAAAAACACTTCTCTCCCTTGATTGTAGAATGTGTGATTGGTCCACAAATGTCAACATAGACCAATTCTAGGGGTTTTGAGTATCTAAATTCAGTTGATGTGGGAAATGGATCTTTAGCATGTTTCCTAGTCATGCAATAACTGCACTTGTGCTCAAATTTTGAAGAATGAGGTAATCCGATCGCATGACTACCTCTCACCATGTCATGGAGAGTGTGAGCACTTTGATGACCCATCCTTTTATTCCACAACCCTACCGCTTTATCATTCTTTTCCACAAGAAGACAATACTCAACGATGTTGAGCTTCAAAAGGTACATACTCCCTCTTGTCTAGAGAGTCTAGGTGAAAAACCTTCCTTGGCCATCATGAAGAGTGAGAAAACCATCGTTAAAATGTATGTCACAACCTATAAAATCAAACTTTCACAAACTCAAGATACTAATATTTAATTTAGGTATATAAAGGACATTTTAAAAATCATTCGTTCGTCATTAGTACAATCTATGTACTTCACCTTTTCCTTCATACCTAATTGAAACACCATCACCGAATCTCACAACACCTTTGTGAGACTCATCAAAGGATTGATAGAAGGTCTTCATATTAGACATATGGCTGCTCACACCCATAACTAGATACCACATATCACCAATAGGAGTGCCACTACTCACACCTTGAAGTAACACACTAGCATGCTCATAGGCTATCACCATTAGCAACAATGATTCTTCATCTTCGTCTTCTTCTTTTTATGCCACATTCATTTTCTCATTTCCCTTAGACTTATCCCTCTCGCGAAGTTTACAATCATCTGAAAAATCCCCTCAAGCCTTTGACAACTATAGCATTTTTATCTTGAATTTTTCAAATGGCTTTTTCTTCTTCCCTCCATCCACTTCACAAGCACGATCTTTTCATTTTTCCTTTCCTTCCACGTCCTCTTTTGCTTGAAGATGATCCTGTTTGGTCCTTCTTGGACTCATTGAAAGCCCTAGATAGGAGTGCTTGCTCCATATCTCCTGAGTTCCTCTCTCAGAGTTTCAACTCATGCACCTTGAGTTGCCCAAATGCCTCCTTGATATGCATATAATACAGTTGTTGAATGCACAAATTCATGTATAAAAAATTATACTCAACTTTTTAAATTTGTATTTAAAATTTAGAACAGTGGTGCCTCGAGGTCCAATCCACAATGAGAAAAGTTATAAGATTGAAATCAATAAATATTTTTGGTGTTTTTAGATAAAGAAAGCATAAATGATCAACTAAAGGAAGAAGGTGTACACGGGAATGAAATCAATCGATCAAATACTTTAAAACTCTTTTTAAAGATTGAAAACCCTTCATCGATGGGGAAAAATAATTTTTAAGGTTTGTAAAAATGAAAATGTAAATAAAAAGTAGAGAAAATAGAAAAGATAGAAAATGATTATAATGTAAGAAGTCATGATGAAAACACACACTAGTGATGCTATCTAAAAAAAACATACCTTCGAGAGCCCATAAATTTTGCTCGGACTTGGCGTCTTGCATCCAACACAATGAATGAAAAGAAAAAAAAAAGAAACTCACTAAAAGTGATGTTATACATATGAAGAATGATCAATCATTGCCTTCTTTCCTTCTAGCTAGCCAATTTAGAGGCACACAATGAAACATTGAGAACCCCAATTTTTTTTCTCGAAATTTAAATCAGCTATAGTACATCTATTGAGCTTGAAATAAAAATCATGTCCATGAAATTTCAGCCCCTAACTTCATTAGGATAGGTAGATATCAAGCTTTTAATTTAGAGCAATATCGTCCATTGATTTAATTCTCTATCCTCAAACCGCACCAGTCAACTTGCTCTAGGCAAGTCAAATTTTGTTGAAAGATAAAAAGAACTAAAAATTTCTTAGTTTCTCTCTCCTCTCTCCTATTTCTCTTCTCTATTTTTTCGATGGTGAGAAGCACAAAGGAGGAAGACATGACAATGTAGAAAATTATGAAAGAGAGAGAGAGAGAGAGTGAAAAGAGAGAGGGAGAGGGGAGAAGAGATTTCTCCCTCTCTCACGTGTGCATGCAAAAGAAGCGCAGAAGAGAGAGGTGCGAGAGGAAGTGTAGGAGGGAGACACAAAAGAGAGAGAAAGAGCTGGAGGAGGACACGTGCGGAGAGAGAAAGTAGGAGTAGAGAGCATTGAGAGGAGAGGAATTTCCTCCTCCTCCCCCTTACGTGCAACGCATGCACGCGCAAGACAGTGGAAGGGGGCAAGATGCGCGTTGATAACATGCAAATTAAACATGAAAATCTATGATTATTAAGGCATAAAACATTCCATTCTAATGCATGTTATCATTTTTTTAGTGTTTATCTATCATTCTATGACTAAGTCATTATAATCTCAAAATGCCAAAATTTAGGGTTGATTATGATAAATTGAGAAAGAATATCTTTTAAACCCATCTTTAATTGAGATTATAATAAGTTTTTAAGGTTAAATAAGAAGAAAAATCATTTTATATACACTCATATATTTTTCAAAGTTTTAAAATCTAAAAAAATGAGTGAATTATTTAAATAAAAATTTATTCTCTTGTTATTTATTAAATTTGACTTTTTAGAATGATATATAATTTATTTTCTGATCCAATGAAACAAATTAAGATTAATTTGGAGTTTTATTTGAAAAGATATGAATTTTCTAATTTTTTTTTTAAAAGATATAGATTTTTTTTTGAATTTTTCTTAATTTAAAATTGATTTATTTGATTTAAATTCATTAAAATAATATCTTTGCTTTCGCGTGCAGATGTGGTAGCTGATGTGGCATGAGCAGAAAAAAGCGCCTTGTGGCGACATATGAGACCGCCAGCTGTCGCACACGTGTGCATGTGCGCACGTGTGCGAGTGCGCGTGTGTGTCATTACAGAGGAAGCACCATGTTAAGGATTATCGCTAACTCCTTAATTACGCACACCTTTTTTGCCATGTGGGACTTTGTTTTGTGTTTTAGTGTGTTGGTGACATGGCAGCATGAGGAGCATCCGATGTGCACGTTGAAGATGAATCGTCGACTTTCACTTAAAGCAAGGGCTACACGGCGCAATCTTATTCATTAGAGAATCATTTTTAAAATGATTTAGTCTCAGCCGTCAATCTGGGGAGTTATAACGACTGGGATTAAAACCGACAAAACGCATTTGGAGCGTCCCATCAAGATCAAACGGCGAGTTTTTGATGCATTACTTATAACACATCTGACGTGGCAAAATCTCGATAGTTCATCTGCGATCCAACGGCCACGATTTAACTGTAAGGATTCACACTCTTGCATTTCATCAGAGTCGTTGATCGAAGACTAAGCATTTCATCGAACAGTTATGCCCAATTTACCAAATAAATTGAGATGATCTTTGACATTGTAAAGCATTCTTGGGTAATTCGAGTAATCGAACAGTTTAGACACCAAATCCCTGGAGTCTCTTGCTTCCAATCGCTTCTAGATCAATTTTTGTGTCCACAAAGTGCTTTAAAGTAATAATTCATTGAGAGAATAGGTAGAACTTGGCTCTTGAACATCAACAATTGTTTTTGGAATTTGGGAATGAAAAGCCTTTGATCCCACAAGTAATTTGATCAATTCGAGCGCAATCTTGGGTTAGAGATCGTGTTTCATCCTAATCTTCCTTTGTGTAGCTTTAGATTTCAATTTTGAATCATAATTTTAGTCAATTTCAATTTCAATTTTGGTTTTTTGCGATTTTAAACTTCAAAAATTTCTATCTCATTCACTCGACAATTTCTTCGCAAATGTTGATCCAAATTCTATGATTTTTTATTCTATGGATTCACCGTCGAGCCTTCTTTCCAAAAATATCAATTCCCCGAGCTTCTCACTATGATTCATTGTTCGATTTGATCGAATTTCAAAATATCTCTCAAATTACCCTTATTTCTTCGTGGATTCAACCCTTATTCACCACTATACTTCTTAATTCGTGATAATTTCATAAAATTGATGAGTTTTGTATTAAATTTGACATGAATCGGTGTGTATTCAATGGCCGGCCTGATTTGTTTCGTCACGCGTGCGAAAAAATTTATATTTGTCATGCAAGAGATGGTGAGCGGGAGAGGGGAGAAGGTGGTGAAAGGAAGGACAAGAGAAGTGAGGAAACTGGGAAGAAGGTGGAAGTGGCGGAAGATGAGGAAGAGAGGAATGACATCTTGAGAGAGAGGGAGAAGAGATTTCTCCCTCTCGCGTCACGAAGAGAGGCGCGAAATAGCTTACACACTGATAACATGCTGACTAAACATGAAAATACATGATTATTAATAAAAATTGAGGCATTAGACATTCCATTCTAATGCATATTATGATATTTTTTAGTGTCCATCTATCATTCTATGAAAAAAGTCATTATAATCTCAAAATGCATTAAATTAGGGTTAGTTATGATGAATTAAAGATAATATTTTCATAACCCATCTTTACTTGAGATTATCATTAGTTTTTTAAGGTTAAATAATAAGAGAAATAATTTTATATACACTCATATATTTTTCTAAGTTTGAAAATCTAAAAGAAATGAGTGTATTTTTTAAATAGAAATTTATTCTCTTATTATTTATTAAATTTGACTTTTTAGAATGATAGATAATTTAATTTCTGATCCAATGAAATAAATTTGGATAAATTTGAAGTTTTATTGTAAAAGACAAATTGTCTAATTTTTTTGAATTTTTCTAAATTTTTCTTAATTTCAAATCGATTTATTTCATTTTAATTTCACGCAGGTGATGTGGCAAAATCTTGAGTGTTCGATTGCGCGATTAATCGTGACCATCGATCGTCACTTAAGGCAGGGGGTAGGAGGCACAATTCTATTTGTAATGATCTTATAATGATTTAATCTCAGCCGTCGATCTGAAGAAATATAACGATTGTGACTAAAACTGACAAAAAGCATCTAGAGCGTTGGATCAAGATCAAACGGCGATCATTTGATGGGTTACTTATGACGCGCGTGACGTGGCTTCATCCCAACGGTCCATCTGAGATCCAACGGCCACGACTTAAGCATAAAGATTTGCATCTCTACTTTTCATCAACGTCATTGATTGGAGATTAAACGCTCGATCGGACGTTTATGCCCAATTCACCCTATAAATAGAGATGTTCTTCGACATTGTAAAGCATTCTTTGGAAATTTGAGTAATCGATCTGTTTAGATACTAAATCACTTGAATCTCTTGCTTCCAATTGCTTTTAGACTCATTTTTGCATCCACATAGTGCTTGAAAGTGAGATTTCGTTGTGAGAATAGGAAGAAATCGGTTCTTAAACATCAACGATCATTTTTTGAATTCGGGAAAAAAAAGCCAAGTACTTGGTCCAACGAGCAATTTGATCAATACGAGCACAATCTTGGGTTAGATATCATTTTTTATCCTATTCTTCCTTCGCATTGCTTTAGATTTCAATTTCAAATCGTAATTTTAGTCAATTTAAATTTCACTTTCTATTTTTGTGATTTTTCAATTCAGAATTTCTCTCTTATTCACTTGAGGATTTCTTCGTGAATCTTGATCCAAATTGAGTGGTTTTTTATCTCGTTGAATTCTTTTTCAAGTCCTCTTTCCAAACATATCAATTTTTCTAATTTCCCACCATGATTCATTGTCCGATTTGATTGAATTTCAAAAGATCATATGAAATTACCCTAATTCTCCATAGAATCGACCCTTATTCACCACTATACTCCTTAATTCATGATTATTTGATAAAATTGGAGAGTTTGGTATTAATTTTGAGATGAAAGGGTGTGTATTCAATGACTGCGTCAATTGGTTTCGTCAAATGGCATCGTTGTTGGAGAATTAAGGCGTAATTTTGATTAAAAATAGTAAATTTTGACTTGGTCAACTTGATTTTCTTTTAATTTCTTGAAATTAAGTTACATCGATCCTACATTGAGTGATCCGAAGCAGAAATCAATCTTTGAGATCCTTAATTCGATAAGATCAAGTGATTTTTGCCCCTTTTCTAAGGATTACAAGCGATAATTTCATCAAATTCATGTTAAGAACACTTCACTCTCAGGGATACTGACACTCAGCTACAATCCTTGTCATTATTTGATCATTTATAAGTAATTATTATTTATATTATTCTAAATATCTGTTCTACCCTTTCATGAGACGACAACCACTTGGAGATTATAGAATAATCCTTTACACGTAGATCTCTTTGAACGATCCCCGCAATACCCCGACACTACCGAGACATCTTCCACCATAGAACCAGTCGAACTAGTAGAAATGGCCCGGAACGACAAGGGAAATGCAAGGAAACATCTTCATGACTACGCTAGGCCTGTCCTCTAGAGACCGATCACCCGAATTCACGCACCCCTAAATAGAGGGATGAATTTTAGAATAGATTCACATGTTATGAGCATGCTTCCTATCTTCCATGGCAAATCTTCCGAGGACCCATATAGACACATAGATGAACTTAGCCAAGTATGTGAAATAAATCATATTCATAATGTCCCCGCCAACATAATGAAGATGAAACTCAATCCCGCTACACTTAGAGACCGAGCCAAGGATTGGTTCTTAAAATTAGGGAAAGAATTCAGTAGCTGGATCGAGATGGAGCAGGAACTTTTGAGAAAATATTATATGATGTAGGATAATTTAGAAAAGGACGGATGAGATGAGAATGATGATTATGAGTGAGATGAAAGGATAATAGTAAAATGAATTGTAATGAAATTAGAGTATTCCGCTGATTTCTAATTAAATCCTACAATCTAGTGGAGGATCTATGATTTGATATCAAGTAGAAATAAATGAATATATGAGAGGGATGATGACTGTAGAATATTTGATAATAACTAGAGAATAGGGAGTAGATGAAATCGGGGTAGATGCGATAGTGGTGGTGATAGAGAATAGTAGATAGAGAATAGTAGATAGAGAATTAGAAATGGACAGATATATCGAAAGTAATTTAGATAGAGTAGATAGTAGAGATAATATAAAATATAGATGATAGATAGAAGATGGAGAAAAGAGGCACGACAGAGAAGAGATAGAGCGTGAATGGAATGATGGACTTACGATTTTGTGATAGAACTATCATTCACGAAGATGAGGAGAGGATGATACCTTTAGGCATGAAGATGATGCACTTGAAATCTTCAAACGGCATAAAATTTCCTCGGTTTTGCTCTGATAGGAGGTGGATGAAAGCGAAAGAATGGGAGGGAGAATAGAGAGGGAGATAGAATCGGAAGATGAAGGTTGTGGAAAGGGGGAGTGGAAGAGATACGGAGGACACGAACACAGGGAAAAGTAACCGGTATCCAAACTTTCATTCAAAAACAACTGTCCTTGTTCTCTTCGTATCACTTTTCTTTATAGAATTGGGAAAGAGAAAAAATAGAGCGAACAGATGCGCCGAAATGGATATAGGTGGTTATGGCGGTTCAGCGTGACGTGTTCGTCGTGGTTAACTTCAGGTTTCAGTGTGATGAATTCATTTTGTGAGTATAATCGTGACGGTTGCTGACCATGGGGTGGTGTCTCGATGGAACTTCTCCGAGCGTTGACTCGTTCTTCTACGTGCATCGATGACTTGAATTCGATAGACGTACGAGACGTTCCGTCTTCAGGCACGTGGTAGTTGTGGTGACGTGGAGATATGCCGCGGCGTGAATAATATTTCTTCGCGGGTTTTTCGCTTTCGATTGAAGTCAACGGGGTATCCGGATGATACGTGGAATCGCGTCGGCAGAAATCCGTCAGCTATTTGTCATTAGAGTGAGGCGTTTTTACTGGTGATAAGGAGTGTCAGCCTTCGACTTTGCCTAGCATCTTTATGCGTTTCTTTAAATCCCGTGCATGCTGTTGGACGGAAATTTTGCTCTCTGATCGGTTGATGGAAAGATGTTCTTTCGCGGAGTTTCTTTCGTATCTTCAAGGTGCTCACCTTATTCCACGACAGTGTGATGAGGTTGGTGAAGAATATCCCGAATTGTGATGACGGACATTGGTAATTCTTATATCGTATAGATAATAAGGTCGGTCAGTAGAAATTGGTCCGACGGGTTAGTCCATAGTGAGGACCGTGGAGAAGCTACTCCCGTAGGTAAGAGGTGTCGGTGTTGGAGATTTTCTTTAAGCTTCTTCTTAGCTGCTGGGAGATACTTCTATTGCTCGTGGTTGTTATCGGGTGGCTTCAGTATTCATGTGATTTGTTGGCTTTGAGAGGATCTTGGAGGTCTTCATGTCTGTAGAGGTCATGAGGATCTTTTGAGGCAGATGTCCTCATAATCATCTTGGATAGATCATAATATTGAAGCTCTATAATCATGAAGCTTCTCTGCTCTCATACTGGCAGCAGGATAAAATATGTAGACTTATTGGTCTTGACCTGTTCTTGGAAGTCTTGGATAATTTAAAGGATGATTCTTGAACTGAGCTTGATACTTGAGATAAGCTTTGAGGGCTGGGATGTGTGCTTCCATAAGTTATCACATATAGATCTCTTCTAAAACTTTCTACTTAGAGGTGGTTTTCAAAGAGAGAGGGGTGGGATAACAAAGGGATTCCTATTGATTTCTTGAGATCATTACTTTGCAAATATACAAGGTACCTATGATATGGTGGATGTGGTTTGGACAATTAGGAACCTATATCAAAGGTAAAATGGTGGTTGACTTGGTCCATTCAAGGGATTCTAAGTATCTAGGGATAAGGCTAATTTCTTTTGACCAAGTCAATCATTAGATCAGTGTAAAATAGGAGGGAGGGAAGATAATTCCCTTAGGGTCTACACTCTCTTTATTTATTTAGAGAGGTCTTCTTTATCCATTTAATAAATGGATAATTTCTCAAATTGGTGAATAAGGAAGAGGAAGAAGAGGAGGAGGAGGAGGAGGAGGATAGGTTCACTTAGAACCCTTGTGTTCATGTTTCTAAAATAATTCTCCATCATTATTCCATAGGGAAAACTACCTCCAATCAAAAAGCCATCTGTGAGTTCACGCAAGGCACAAATGAAACCTTTCACGAAGACTGAGAGTGACTCAGAGACCTCACAAGGGAGTGCCCCTACCATGGAGTGTCTAACCATGAACCAACACAAATATTTTATGATGGGTTAAGCTTGCAAGATAGATATCTTTTAGATGCAGCAAGCGGTGTGATAACGTGTCATTGATGCATTCATTTTCATCATTATAAATGAGTTTTAACACATAATTCTTAGTCATATAATGCACGTTATCATATTTTTATGATATTTTTGCATTCATCATTGCATTCCACTCATATACTCAACTTGCATCTATTTAGTGCTAATTTAGTAAAAAGAATAGATATGTCCTATTGATAACATGCATTTATAACCTGAATTCTTACCCCAATTAACTCATATTCAGGCTTATTTTATGTGAATATGATGCATGTTATCATATTTTTTAGGAATTTTCTCCATTGGCATGTCATTTCCCAAAAGTTGATATTTATGCATAAATTAGGGATAATTTCATGCTTAATAGATGATTAATCTTTTGTTTAAATTAATAGAAGTTAATCTCTGTTATTGAATG